>JAHZMT010001134.1:0-12838 GCA_027743785.1 Sinhomidia bicolor
GAAAAGGAGTCAGTGAGCACTACTGAGCAGCAGCAGCAGCACAAGCAGATAGGTAGGTACAAGAATAATATGCGGCAACGGTGACACGAGTCAAACAACAGCAAACTAGTTCAATCAGTCAGTTTAAACAATTTGCAAAATCGCAAAGGGAATCATCAATGCTGCAAAGGAATTCAATATCTACCCGCAAATGACAATAACAGCAGCAGTAGTAAGTAGGAGCAGCACCAACAGATGAGGAGGACCAATAATAATAATAAAATGTAATATTATTATATAGCTTTTCGCAGAGTGCAACACATTACTCAGCAATCTGTAAGGACACTCTCGATGATGATGATGATTACAATGATCACTCTGTTCAGCAGTTTTTGCTATTCTCTTCTCTGTTTTTATATTACGCTTGAGCGTTGTTTGTTGTCGTTGTTGTTGCCGTTGTATTTATGTAACACGTTGGTTGAGTGAGATTTGCAATAGGGAAAAAAAATATGCGTGTATGGAGATGAGGAGCCTCTGTTATTTTTCGATAAATGGACGTTTATATTGGCAGTAGTAGTAGTAACGTTTAAGGGAATGATATAAAAATAATAATAATAAATAGATGACGGTGGTGGTGGTGGTGGTGGAGGAGCCTGATTATGTAATGTGTATAAATACAGGCGACTTGGGGACACACCTTGGCAAATCTCATTTAACTCTGCGCCAACACAGAAGAAGCAGCAGCAGCAAAAAGGATTCGTTTTCTGGCTGTACCTGCGCAGCAGCACCCTGTTTCCACACGGGTCATCCGCTTTTTTTCCGTGTGTGTAGTAGTGTGATTTACTTAAATGGATTGAGTTTAAGTTTAGATTTGGCATTATACATATTTGGAGAAAGAAAAAAAACAATTGACTGGCTGGTTTGCGATAAATAAAAATAATAATCCATTCCTGAAAGTTTATGTGCAAAAGAGAAAAAAAACAAAAGTGTTTTTTTTGTGGGGGAAAAAGTGTGAATTTGGAACTGGTTTATTATTATTATTATTATTATTGTGTTATCATCATTGTTAGTTTTTTTAAAAACTGGACACCATGAAAGTGGCAGTGTTTTTGGTTGTGTGCGTGCTCCACATTGTGAGCGTGCAGGGAGCCAATCCAAACTATAGATTTGGCATTATACATATTTGGAGAAAGAAAAAAAACAATTGACTGGCTGGTTTGCGATAAATAAAAATAATAAATCCATTCCTGAAAGTTTATGTGCAAAAGAGAAAAAAAAACAAAAGTGTTTTTTTTGTGGGGAAAAAAGTGTGAATTTGGAACTGGTTTATTATTATTATTATTATTGTTGTTGTGTTATCATCATCATTGTTAAGGTTTTTAAAAAAAGAAAACTGGACACCATGAAAGTGGCAGTGTTTTTGGTTGTGTGCGTGCTCCACATTGTGAGCGTGCAGGGAGCCAATCCAAACTACTCTTATCATGTGAAAATTGATGATCCAGCGCATGTCAACTTTCAGGAAAAAGCGGAGACCAGAAAGGGGGAGGATGCACAGGGATTTTACAGGTACAGTAATAAGTTAAGATGCATGGATAAATACGCAATCCGTACACAACTTTCATTGACATTTGGCAATAAACAAACAGGGTGCACACATTTTTTTTAAATTGCAAGTGGTACGGTGTCATAAGGTTCAACAATCATATATTATTTTAAAGTCGCAGCACTGAATAAATTATTATAGTTTCATAATAGTAACTGTAAATGATTTGAATGTCTGGGTACTCATTGTCATCAACTTGTTTTTTTTCTCTCTGAAAGAATGGTCTCTCTCTCTAATCAATATCAGATATGAGAAAACGCAATAATAATTCAGCAAGCAATGACAAAAAGCGTAGTAAACGCATGCATTAGCACATAGAACACGCTGTAGCTCTTCACCATTATCATGTTGACACTTGTGCAAAAAAATGATACATGATATATACAATATATATATACCTAGTTTATACATCAGTCAAGTAAAATATATTGATCATAATCGCAGTTAATTTATGAATGAAAAATTAGACAATAATTCGATACTTGAACTGTTTAAGCATGCTCATTGCTCATTATTACTTGCAGCAAGCAGAGCAGAGCAGCTAAACGGGTTGCTTGCACACGCCTACGTTTACTTTCAGTAAGTAAAGTAAGTAGTATAATCATTGTGGCATGGCCCATCATCATCATCATCGTCGTATAGTATTTTCCATGATAATGATACACATTCTGCTGGTCTCCCTTTCAAAACGTACAGCTTGACTAATGGGGTGACATAATGGGTTCACATGGACTTTTTAATGCTGAAGAAATGCAAAAGTTGTCCAACAATAAAATGCAAGAATGAATGCGTTTTATAGGCACGTGTGAACAAACGCAGTGATGACGATGACGATCAGTATAACTTGTGTACAAATTATTTATTTCATGCAAAATGCATATTCATGTTTACCATGAAATGAATGAGCCCACCGCGTTAAAAATATTAATGTTCCTTTTTAAACATTCCCAAAGTTTAGTGCACAAATCTAGTAAATAAATGAGTTGGAAAAAAAACTTGTCGTAGAGGTAGTAGTAGTAGCTTTATGATGATGACGATGATGATATTAATGATGTTGATGGAGACGTGGTAGTAATTAGTGTCAAAAGCGCCATTGAGCTTCTGAAATGGGTTTATATGTCCGATGCTACTACACTCACACAAAGCATTATTATTTTTTTGTGTTCTGAACTGATGACAGAGGCGTTACTTTCCTACTCACGACTATAGTGAGTATAAGTAGAAGACGATGATGATGATGACGATGATGACTAGACAGAAGCTCAAATCTTTTTTCTTCTTTTTTTTGGACTTACAGCGTTTACCTGTGTATACATATATACATACATGCATATCAACATCGAAACAAGATTAATGACATTTCTCAGGTGGATAGTAGTGCAGTGACGGTTCCCAACAAACAACATTATTATTATTATTATTATTATTATTATAGTGCAACGCGTGCTTAGTATTTTTTTTGGTCATGGATTTACACAAGCACTTAAAATGGCGAGAGAGAGAAGAAAAAACATGAGAACAATTTTGGAAAGTTGTAAGGCAGATGTGGTGAGAAGACTGGCTGGAGCTGGAGAGTAATAAAAAAATAATATAAAAGGTGATGCATTTCCTGTTCATTTACTTGGGGGCAATGTGCATCATCACACATGATGGAAGAAGCATTTAGTTAAGAAACTTTTTCGCTCTTTTTCCACTTTCATCTTCTGTTCATCTTCGTCATCATCATCATCATCATCATTTTTTCTAGACATGACAGGTAGTAGCTACTTACTACTCCTGCAATTTAGCAGAACAATGCAAAGGTGTAAAACCTATCGTATCGATGATTATTGCAAGTGCCTGAAGCAGGAACAAACCTACTTTTGTTACGGGGAGGAAATGAAGAAACAAATATAATGAAAAGAGTAGTAAGTAGTGTGTGATTTTGATTTTTTGAATAGACTTTGGACAGGCCTAGCCAGCCCTTTTTATTTCTATATTACTTTTATTAAGAAACGAGCGAGTGAGCACAATAATGTCAACGTGAGCGAAACTCTCGTCAAAGATTTAAATGCTGTCAATGTGTCAATAAAATTACAATTCTAAAGAGAGCTGAAATAAAAAAAAATATAACAGTTTTCCTTTCAGTACATTCTCGTGGTATACAAAAATGGTAATATTGTGTTGCAATTTAAACGTAAAGTAAAAAATTATGCCAGTAAAAAAAAATATATATAAATATTATATAATTTTTAGAAAAGCCATTTAGACAATGCCAAAAACAGTAAATGGAATTACGATCATCGTTCAAAAGCAAAACTTGTGCGGGCCAAAATGCTCATGAGCAATGGGGCAACTTGAACAAAACATTCTAGCAGATTGCTACTCTACTGCGGTGTGCTTGTCAATTATTATTTTATATCCGCCCGTATTCCTCTGTGTAGGGAGTCATCATCAAGCTTATGCATTATTATTAAAACGTTCCGATGATGATGACTTTATTTTCTTTTTTCTCTTGAGATAACCAACCATGCAAAAAGGTACGCCTCCCACCTGACGACGACGTATCCATTTCTTTTTGCTTTTCATATAAATTGAGTGCTCTCTTCTTGTGCCCTTTTGTCAATTACTTTTGTTGTTGTTGTGCACAGTAGAAAAAAATACACGAGTCACTATTTGATTTTTACATTTTTATTATTTTTTTCATCTTTATTTTCTCGATTATCCATGTTGTTAGTGCTTGTCTTGTGTAAACTTGCAAATCATTCTTGTAGAGTCATCTCCTACTGCTGGCACGACGGTTATTGAGATGTTTTATTTTGTAGATTATGGGATATTGATTTTGAAACAAGCTAAGCATAAAAAATATAGACCACCGTGCTGCTGCTGCTCACACAAATGTGCTTTTGGTGGTTTCTCAATTTTCATTTCCTGTTTTCCGCACAATAATTTGTCTTTTTTTTCAAACTTATTATTTTTTTCTAGTGTGCTTGAACCCAACGGAGCCTTGCGAACGGTGAGCTACATTGCGGATGAGAGGGGTTTCAATCCTATTGTGAGCTATTCATACGGCCACCCTCAGTCCTCTGTGACGGTAACATCGGCCACCGGTCCTGCTGCCATTGTGAAGCAGCCAGGAGTCTACAGCTGCTGCTGCTCACACAAATGTGCTTTTGGTGGTTTCTCAAGTTTCATTTCCTGTTTTCCGCACAATAATTTGTCTTTTTTTTCAAACTTGTTATTATTTTTTTTTTCTAGTGTGCTGGAACCCAACGGAGCCTTGCGAACGGTGAGCTACATTGCGGATGAGAGAGGTTTCAATCCGATCGTGAGCTATTCATACGGCCACCCTCAGTCCTCTGTGACGGTAACATCGGCCACCGGTCCTGCTGCCATTGTGAAGCAGCCAGGAGTCTACGCACCCGCGTACGTGGCCGACAGCCGAGTTCAAATTGTGGACAAGTCCAACATTTACGCGGCGCCCCCACCAGCCCTCAACCTGCAAACGTTTGCTTTGCCAGGACCATCTGCTCCTGTGATTGTGCCAGCACCATTGAGACAAGTAGCGCCTGTAGTTAAAGCCTCGGCAGCAATTGCCCATAACTATGTATGCTTTTCTAGTAGAATTGCTGTTAAATGCCAAGTTATTATTAAATGAAAGGAGATGCTAAAAAAATATTTAATTCTTTTTTTTAAATGCTATTATTTAAGGCCCCAGCATTTGTTCCACCTCCTGCAGCTTACTTGCCACCACCATCTCCACCTCAAGTTATTGTAAGACAACCTCAGGTTCTCGCCGTGCCCCAGCGTCAAATTGTCGTGCGTCGGCCACCACAAGTTGTTGCTCTGCCTCAGCCACAAGTGGTTGCTGTGCCCCAGCCTCAAGTAGTCGCTTTGCCTCAACCTCAAGTTGTTGCTGTTCCACAACCCCAAGCTATCGTACAACAGCCAGCTATTGCTCTCACCAAAGTAGTTCAGCCCTCCAAGTACCTTACCGCTCCTGCTTTCAAGGTTGTAAAGACAGCACCTGCCGTAGCTGCCGTGGTTAAAGATTCCTACTCCGAGGCACCAAGAGACACCTACAGAAATCCAAATGCGCCATCATATCCAGACGCTATCAAATTCACGGAACCCACCGCCGAGTACGGTCCTCCATCTTACGTTCCACCACCTGTAATTACTGAATCTGCTCCAATTAGGGTTGTTGAGCCAGCCATTCAGCAAGTCGCAATTGCGGCCCCACCACCACCAGCCATTGCCGTTCAAAAGGTGGTAGCCGCACCTCCCCCTGCAATTGCCTATCAAAAGGTTGTCGCTGCTCCGCCACCAGTAGCAGCAGTTGCCGTGCAGCCTGCCGCCAATCTTGGTCTTTACGCTGGAGCTATCGGATATCACACTCATAACACCAATCCAGGCGCCTATGTTCACTCTTACGGCACCCAAGGCTTCCAGGTCACATCATCCCGACAATTTAACAAGGGCTTCATCAACGTTCCACAACAAGTCCGCGTCCCAGCCCCTGTCTACGCCACTCCAGCTGTTGCCGTTGCCCAAAAGGTGGTTCAGCCACCTCCAGTCTATGGACCCCCACCTCAAGCCGTGAGAGTTGTTGCTCCACGTCCAGTATATGGACCTCCACCAGTTAAAGTTGTCCAACAAGTTCAACAAGTCCAGCAAATTCAGCAAATCCAGCAAATCCACGCAGTTGCACCTCCACCACCCCCAGCACAAGTGGTACAAAGTTACGTGCCAGCTCCGGTCGCCATCCCAGCCCCTGTTGCCATTCCAGCCCCACCACCCCCAGCTCCAGTGGCAATTGCAACTCCAGTAGCTCAGGTGGCCCCTGCTCCACTTGCCATCGCTGGCAAGAAACAAAATCCTCTCACATTCGCCTACTCCTACGACCAAGGTGGTGCTAAAGTCACACATTCTTACTCAGGAAGTGGATGGTAAAACGACTACTTCTAAAAAGAGCACGTTTTTTTGTCTGCTTCGTTTCTGACGACTGATAATTAATTAATAACAAGCAGTTCAACTCAACATTTTTAGCTGTAGAATCAAAAGGAATTCAAATAAAAATAATCCACGCTTAGTTATAATAATAAAATTACTGTAAGGTAGGAAAGTAGAGAGGAGGGAGGTTCTACAAGACAAATGAACTTTAGAACATTATTATAATAGAGTAATAATATAGTATGGTGCAATCACAACAATGTATAGTGTAAACGCATAATACTCATAATACTCAACGTTTGCTAATTTTACGAGTAGTAATAATAGTAGTACCTACTTTGTAATAGCTAATTATTATTCAAAAGTGTTAACGGAGAAGCAGTCAATTTTTTTTATTTTGACTTTTTTTCACCTGTTGTTGTACCACTCAATCTTTACAACTTTTATTACTAGCATTACTATTATTATCTAGTTAAAAAACTGATATAGTTCATTTAGGCAATAGAGAAGAAGGAACGGTGGGGGCAAATTGGGATGCAAATATTATGACATGAAATCTGATTGCATATTATCATTATCATTATTTAACAAAATCCAACCATTCAACTTTTTTGTTGCATTTTTTTATTTTTGCTCTGTCTATCTACCTGATAGTCAGTCACCACACAGCAGTGTCCTTCTACGACCTTCACTTTTTCGTCTTGGTCATCCTTTTCGAATTGTAAAGATAGCTTTTTTCTGTCTCTCTCTCTACCTATCTCTCTACTGTGCAGCAAGCAACAATAGCAATGCAATTTGTCTGGCTGTGCAAAATATTTTTTTTTGTGAAATTGTGCCATGCCAAGTATTTAGGCATTTTAATGAATATTTTCATTCATGTGGATTGTTTGTTTGGGTGTTGATTTTAGATTTATTTGATAGGGTGCCGTGTGTGTCTCTTTCTGTGTGTAAATGAATGATTTGACCATTGACCTCTATTACATGTGCGTCGATTTATATTTTCATAAAGGAAATATGAAATATCGCCACTTACATTTTATGTAAATTATTATTTAATAAAAAACAATATAGTATTATTATTATTCAATCTTTTCTAACATTTTTTTGAAGTAGGTTTATTATTATTATTATTTGAGCGAGCGACCGACCGACCGCAGTAGTAGTGTGCTGCTGTAGTAATCTCAGGGGAGCTCTCTTTTGACTTTTGACGCTTTGGGACTTTTTTTAAAAAATTTGCTATCGGTCGTGTGTTGTGAAAAATTGATTTTAATTATTATAATTGTAATTATTATGATGATACGCTTGTTTGTCTGTGTTTTTTTGTAACTTGTGCATTATTATTATTAGTATTTATAACAATAATTATAATACTAGCAGCTTTTATATGCGTACCTAATCCTGTTGTGATTTTTTTAAAAAAAATATGAATTGATCGAATATGTACCTGTACCTTTTTTTCTAATAAGCGATAATATACAAGAGATGATGATGATAATAATAATATTATTACTAGTAGTATATTTTGTAGTATTATTTTAATATGCCTACTTAAAATAATGTTTCTATTTTATCTACTTGACATACTACTACTGCTGCTGCTGCTGCTGCGCGGCGTTTTTCACCTGTCACCACCTTGCTTGTTTGTTGCCTTTCTCTTCCTCATTATTATTATCAAGTATGCATGCACATCATAATGTGTACTAGTTATCCAAGTGTACATACTTTAGATGAACATTTTGATGTCTTTTTTTAAATTTCAACCTTGTTATTACTACTTTGTGGAAGATCTTTTTTTTTTAAAAAAACAAATAATAAACATTGGGTGGTTATCATCACCATTCATCATCGCTATAAAAAAAAAATTAAGCTGGTCATCATCATCATCATCTGACGAGCTATTTTTTCTGCTTGTCACCACCTCGTTAATAAAACATTATTAAGCTGTGTGGTGCGAGATAATTAAATGATGAAAATTATTATTATTATTATTATTATTATTATTAAGCATTACAATAATATTATTAGCAACAATCCACAAATCCATATTGCTCATTCATTTTACCTTGTCATTGTCGAATTCAATGCAAAGATCAGCGCGGCGTTAGTTAGTTCATGAATTTTTCAAATAAGGAATGAGACATTATTTCATTTAAGGAATAGGCTACACATTTATTTTTTTTTTGCGCTATTGAAAAAAGGTGCATCATCTTGACTTGTTGTTTGTCGTGATGATGATGATACCTTGTATCTCTCTCTCTCTGTTCTCTCGCCTGTTGTTTATATATGTTATTTTTAACGAAAAACTAATCAACGCAGTCAGTGGGCCATTGTTATCGTCATTCGTACTCTCCCATTGACATATTTGGGTGATCTTTTTATATCTTTTTTCCCCATACACCACACAGAGGATACAGCAGAGGTTAGTTGTGTGTGTACGCACACACATGACATGAGAAAAGGTTGTACGTACAAAACTTGCAGGCAGGCAAGCAAAGTTACTTTTTTGACAATATTTATGGATTAATGTCAAAAGACTGCNCTTTTTTGACAATATTTATGGATTAATGTCAAAAGACTGCCTTGAAAAAAATAAACGGCACATGCAAAAAAATAAAGATTATTATTATTGGTTGTACTGTAAAATATATATTCAACCTGCATGTTCAACACTGTAAATTACCTTCTATCATCATCATCGTCATCCAACTACCACCAAAAAAGCTATTTAATAGGTAGGAATACTATATAATGTTTTGCAATCTTTAAAAAAATATTTTAATAGGAGTACAGACAGAGTAGTGGTGCAGTACAGTGCATATTATAATCTATCTCGGTGAGTTCTTAAATGGAAAAATTAATGATTTACATGTTATCTTTTTCTTATTAGGCAAGCATAATGTTTACTTTGATCGTTTGCTTGCACTACTACACAGGACTAAAAAAAAGTGGACAAATGCCTAATAACTCGAGAGTTAACAACACCAAAGTAATTTTCGGCTTTTTCCTTCACTCTCTGCTCATTCATGGTAAAGTTTTGGTAGTGGGGATGTACACTTGATGATGACAAGTAAGTCTCTGACTGTTAATAATAGGAGTACAGACAGAGTAGTGGTGCAGTACAGTGCATATTATAATCTATCTCGGTGAGTTCTTAAATGGAAAAATTAATGATTTACATGTTATCTTGTTCTTATTAGGCAAGCATAATGTTTACTTTGATCGTTTGCTTGCACTGCACAGGACTAAAAAAAAGTGGACAAATGCCTAATAACTCGAGAGAGTTAACAACACGAGAGTAATTTTCGGCTTTTTCCTTCACTCTCTGCTCATTCATGGTAAAGTTTTGGTAGTGGGGATGTACACTTGATGATGACAAGTAAGTCTCTGACTGTTACATAAATAATAATAAAAGGCAGCAGCAAAAGTCAGGAAAAAAAGAAGAGCAATAGTACTGCAAGGTTTTCCATTGACAATGACCTGGATACTCTACAACAATAAAGAATACGTGAGAATGACATAATAATGTGCAAATAATGTACGATGACAATATTTCGGAATATATTGATAAACAATTAGATTGTACATAGCTTGCTCCCTGGAACAGAATATTATGCAAACGCCACAAATCATTTCCTATAAAAGCAGCAGCAGTGAAGCCACAATCGACATTGAAATACCCACAACATGTAAGCTTCTCTTGTAATAATGAAAGGGCAAGGTTAACCTATTGTTTAATTTTTTTTTCATCAATTTTCTACGAATGAATGAAACTGGATACTCTACAACAATAAAGAATACGTGAGAATGACATAATAATGTGCAAATAATGTACGATGACAATATTTCGGAATATATTGAAAACAATTAGATTGTACATAGCTTGCCTGCTCCCTGGAACAGAATATTATGCAAACGCCACAAATCATTTCCTATAAAAGCAGCAGCGGCAGTGAAGCCACAATCGACATTGAAATACCCACAACATGTAAGCTTCTCTTGTAATAATGAAAGGGCAAGGTTAACCTATTGTTTAATTTTTTTTCATCAATTTTCTACGAATGAATGAATCATCGTCATTACCACAAAAGTAAGTAGTGTTCTATTCTTATGGAAAGGATTTGTTGATCCCCATTTACTTAAATGATGTCATGTTATTCATCCTTTGATTTATGTGTATCACGTCATCATAGTCATGTTGGTTTGGTACACACGCATGTTACGGTGGTACTTAAATCTTAAAAAAATATACTGGTGCATGTTTTGTTTGCAAGTCGTGAGCTGGTGAACATTTTTACGGCTGCTGCACTACACACACACTACATAATCTATCAGTAAGCAGATGAGACATTAAAATGCTTTCATTTCAATTTCATCATCATCATCCATCACCCTAAAGCAAACCGCTTAGAGATGAGACCTTCTTCTATCATTTATTGTAAAAACGACATTTTGTCTGTTTTGTGGTGCACAGCATTTATCAATGTATTTAATTCAATTGGTTGCCTTATTGGGATGAAAAAAAAATAAAAAAAAAAATTTGTAGTCTTTGTTTTTTGAATGTCACTTGGCTTTGCTTTTTTGTCCTGATGCGACAGTAGTTCCCTTGAAAATACCAGTAAAATGTTCACTAGTTTAGTTTTTATTGGCATATTAGTAGTCTTGCCATACGGTCAACTGCCTTGGATGAAAAAAAAAATTGAGAATGTAAACTAAACAGTTAAAGTTAAGTTGTGGCAACTTGTACATATATTATACCAAGTAGCTATAGCCCATTCACCATACTTAAAAATGCAGATATTTTTAAGCACAACGAAAAAAATAAAATTCAGAATTAGATAGCGAAATTCCACCAACAAAAATTTTCATCAAGCTTCCAAAAATCTTGCTGAGTTGTGAAATAATTTTTTTGAAGTAAAAGCATGATGATGATGATGTAGTAATATAAACCATTTAAAAGAAGTGTGCTTAACATTCTGCGTATAAATATCGATTTGCTTTATTGAGCAGAGCTCTTGCAATTAGTTTTTCAGTAGGTAAATTGATAGGTTAACAAGGGTCTCTTCATGTCATCAATGTGGACAGAACTGCAATAACTGTCTGTTGTGATAAATGGATGATACTCACTCACTCGCTGACTGACAAAATGCGCTTTCATTTGTTGGTAAACCGTTTACTCTCAGATGGAGAGATAAGCACAAAAAGATATTATGATGGCTAGGTACACACTTACGTCTTTTCTTTTACCATTCGCAATTCACATGATGAAAATTTGTCCGTCCGATGAAATAAATTAAATTATTTATGATTCTGATGATGGATGGATAAAATGTATGATTGCAGCATAGACTATAGAGTATATAGGACCATTTGAAAGGCACACTATTATTTGCCAAGTATCACAGGTCAACAAAAAGATCAACTAAATGTTTTGCATTATTATTATATAGATAGTTGGAGATTTTTACAATGTATCTTGGGCCTGAGGCAGCAACGCAGTCACTCTCATTTTAAAGGAGTTACTCTTTTAACGGCAGCAGTCGGACAGTCGGACAAAAAATAAATAAGTATACGTTTGTAATTTGTAAATTTGCCTAGCCAATTTGTTACTCGTTTAATGTTTAATGTTTATTATGACGCATTTGCCATTACCACATACAATGTACAAAAGTTGCTGATAATACCTACTGATAAGATACTGACTTGGTATACGAATATATATTTAGTGGTTTGGTGCAGTGTGACCGAAATTAAATTAATTCACTGCATCATTTTTTGTCTTGTTGTCGTCGTGATCACTGCCAAACTGTGAGCAGAGCAGAGCAGCAGCAGCGAGGAAGCATCATCATCATCATCAATGATAGATCAATCATGTTGTATGATGCCTTTTACAAGAAAATCTTGATAAGACAAAACTGGATCCAACTTTGCACGCGCAACAAACAGCAACGACGACGAAGGTGGTACTAATCATATCACTTATTATTAATATTATTATCAGGGCAATCTGCCATTTTCAAAATAAAATTTACTGCTTGAATTATAGAATACGCGAGCAGCACACAGCACAGACCACCAACCATTTTTACCATCATCCATTCCATTCCTTACAAATAGAAATAAGAATAATATTCCGTTTTGTGACTAGCACAACACCATTTTTCATACCTTTGGTCCGGTTTCGTATAATAATGATGATAAAATAATAATAATATATTATATAGTTTTTTTATCGGAGTGATGTAACTTGTAGTACAAATACACATGCTCTTTTATGTACAAGATGATGATGAAGAAAAAAAAATTATGACATTTTTTTTATTGCTT
>JAHZMT010001135.1:0-10144 GCA_027743785.1 Sinhomidia bicolor
CTGGATTTATGTTATGTCTGCTCAATTTACTTTTTGAATCGCTACTTTTCAATGTTCAAACTATTTCATTTGATTTGTGCCATAAATAAATAAATTGCTGAAGTATTTAGCTAAAATGACTTGTATAGAAGCCATTACTCTTTACAAAGTAATGCTAAAATATTGTTACATACATATGATAATAGCAATTCGAAACGAAATATATCGAAATTTGATGATAATTGATTTTAACCACCAAAATTACTACAGTTTTTGGGTCATAGTAATACTTTATCAGTATTCAACCACATGACAGTTTTTTATTATTCTCATAAAATAAAACGAGCAATATTTATTGCTCACTCTGACTTGGGCATGGCATATCATCATAATACGTGCAATGAGCAACCAATCAAGTCAATATTCTTTTCTTTTGTATTAACACATATTTCATTGTGCATACGAACAGATTCAAACCAGGATTTAGTTTTCTGGTTTCGTTCATTTTTAATTGTCAATGGCATGATGTATAGACTTATTTAACCTACCATCTAAACTTTAGTTCAGTCACAGAGTACACATGTGACGAACCACGGACGGATTCATGAAGCCTCAATTAGAATTAGGTACGTAAATACATGCATTGATCATGCAGATCTTGGCTCAAAATTGATGGATGCTGGTAGTCTAAAATGGATTCGAGAAGCATCTTCACCTTCTGGACGATAAATTCTGCCACGTGTGCCAGAAGAAACCGACGAACCTGCGTCACTACAAGCTTTCGATGACGTATGTATTTAAAGTTGACATCAATACAAAACACAGTTAAGAATATTAGTTATAAATCATGAATACACATCCGGTAAAATGGTAGAGAAAAAAGCTCAACAATGAGAGCTGCATAAATCAAAACGGAAGAAACAATGATTTCAATGCAATTAAAGCGTTATTTACCTTCACCAAAAAGAATTTGCATTAACAGGTTCGAAACAAAATTTGTATAAAAGGTCCGCTCTTCTTTCTCCAAACCATCATTCACCATTCTCACACTTTCAAGTTTTAAAAGTTTAACTTTTCCAGAAAGCTCAGAGTTGATCTGCATTTTGCACCATGAGGTTCTACGTACTTCTCGCTTTTTTCCTCTTTGCAGCAATTGCACTGACTTCAGCAGCCCCAGAGGTAACCAAACTTACCTTTACCCCACGTATAAATCTCAAACTTTTTAAAATTACTTACTACAATTAGTTTTGAAACTACTCACATTTTTATTTCTTTTAGGCAGAACAAGGCGCTCTTGATGCTGGGTAATAGATTATTCATATTCACTATTCTACCTATAGATGTAGACCCTTCTGTCTTCTTTGTTCTCTAACGTTATTTACTTTTCACTAGTTTGATGAACATAGGAAAGCAAGGTCGCCCTCACCGTCCCGGTCGACCAGGAGGTCGCCCTCCATGCAACAAACGTACGACCACTGCTGGCACCACTGCTGGTTCTACCGCTAGTACCGCTCCTCCATCCACAACAACACAGGCATCATCAGGATAATCGAAGCACTCACAGTAATTCTATGGTTTACAATATAATATATTGTATTGATTCCTAATAAATGTTTATGGTCAAAAAGAAAGTCGATAGTGATAGAAATTGGAAAGCATTCTTATTTGATTGTACTAATAACTAATACCTAAATAAAAAAATAAATTTTGAGCAAATATAATAACACATTAGATTGGATACTTTAGTTAATGCATTTAATTGAGATAAACAAATTCTTAAAGACTTAAAGACGACAAACATAGCTTTATCAAAGCTTTCAACTTTATTTTCTAATAGAACGATGGGCTAAGGAAATAAATTTTTTACTTTCAAATAATACATAAACAACTAGCGTTCTATGTTGAGTAAATGGTATGTTGAGTTAAATGCTAAAATTGTGGAGAGAAAGGAGCATTTGGCTATTGTTCTTTTTAAAGTTTGAAATATTATACGCAAACAGCAGAACAATAATTTACATCTCAGAACAATACCGTTGTGTTTGTGCATGAAATAGAGAATACCACTTGAGTTTCGAGAGCCTCAAGATATGTAATGGGAAAAGTATATGCATGCACGAAAATAAAGATAATTGAAAGCATCTGTTAGAGTGCGCTCTTGTTTTGCGTGAAGTCTTGTTTTTTTTAGCTTTTCTAGGAATATTGTCCTCTTGTGAAACGGACGAAACAATTGGATGAAAGTTTCAAAAGAGGATAAATAGAGTGAAATACTTGCTAANTCTTGTTTTTTTAGCTTTTCTAGGAATGTTGTCCTCTTGTGAAACGGACGAAACAATTGGATGAAAGTTTCAAAAGAGGATAAATAGAGTGAAATACTTGCTAATAGGAGAAAAGTGCCATGAGAAGAAAAGAGCTTTACTCTTTTGATGCTGTTCTCTCTTTGTTCAAATTTCTGTAAAATAGACAAAACATTAGAAAATCTCTGGCAGTTGTGACATGCTATATACAGCAACGTATACATACTTACATACACTTTGAAGAAAATATAATTTTGAAGAGGCGATAAAAACAAGAAAAGAAGTGACATGTTTACACGCATTTACAAAACACATCACCAGACTGTTTTTACGTACAGTGAGAAATGGCTTTACTTCAAAAGTACAGCTTTTTGGATGTTCTATGGTTATGATTCCCATCAACGTCCTTTTCGTTTTAAATTCAAAAGGAAATTTACATAATTAGCCAAATTAAGTAGGTTTAGAGAAGTGTTGCAGTTGTTCTGCTTTTAAATGACTTTTGAATGTTTTTCTACAAAATCACATTTATAATGCAACTTACCATTATTTTGCTACACAAGACAACAGTATAATCTAACAATGTTAGATGGTATGGTAGTTTATATAGACATTGTACGAGAATTATATTTTTGAAATTTTCTTGTGATTAGACATACCAAAAATTTATTTACAAATAATTATTTTATGCACACTTTCACACATCATTTTTTAAACAAGTGCAGTTAGTAAATGTGTACAGTTTTATATAAACGCATAATACATAGTGTGTCGTATCTTTAGGCAGAAATAAGAAGAATCTAAATAAGAAGAAAATGTTTTAATATAGCATCTAAAAATATTGTACGCACAAATAACCCTGAATAGCAAAAGATATCACCAACAGACAAAACACATTTTGCTCGAGAATTCTTGAGGGAGTTGCTTGAAATTTTATCGCTTTTATTCGTAATCATGGAGGAGTTTAAAGGAAGGGTAAAAGAAGCAGAGAAGAGTCGCACTCCAACTTTTTGACACGAGCATGACACACGATCTGGGTCTAAAAGGTCTCACCCTCCATTATTATGAGTCGGTGATTTTCCTTTTTTTTCTTTAGGGATTTTTTTTTCACGCTAGCTGTAAGAAGACACATTGAGACTCATCCATATCCAACAATAAAACCATGCTTACTTATGTACATGTTCCATCTCCCTCTCTAAACCATCATTGCTCTTATTTTTTTCTTTTTATAACAATAATAATGCTCTACTTTCTTCCCCATTTCTGCATCATCTTGTTCAGCTCTTGCCACATTTTATACATGCTTTTACACTTTACCAGAAATGGGCACATGAACAACATATTTTTGCTTGCTGCATCAATAGTCCAAACCAACTTGGTGAGTAGTCGCGTATTGGTGGTGGTGGTGGTGGCAGACATGGAATACTGTTGTTGTATACTTTTCCCAGAAGAAAAGACACACACACACCAAAATCTTACCGGAATGAGGGTAACATATGTGAACCTTACGGTAGAATGAATCTTGCTGAATTCCTGTTACAAGAAGTGGAAGCAAAATAAATATAGTTTTTCAGCTCAGATAGGCATTTAGTACCTGAATGTATGTGTAGATATGTAGGAGGCAAGCATATATTTGTACAAAGGCAAGGACTTATTGTGACTGGATGAGATCATATATAGTTTATGAGATTTGTAATATAATGTAAAGTATAAGAGTGGAAACAAGACGAGTGTAAGTCACAAGTACAGCTAATAGGGAAAGTAATGGTGAATGAGAGAGAGGGTGGAGGAGAAAGTGGTATTGGTATCGTGTGCGTTACATGCTTATACATATTGTATGTGATGTGTAATAAAAGTCTGATATATGATGCTATTGTATAATATCCTCATATTTGCCCTGCTGATGCCTACTGCCTGTGCCTGCCTGCTTATGGATTGTATTAAAGCTGCTGAAATGGGGCCTGGATCTAGTAACCCTTAAGTTGTACAAGGAATTTGGTTTACCTACTGCCTGAATTATTCAAGGCACACACGTTTCTGGACGTCAGATCTCACTTTCGATCCATTTCTTACTTACCCTGATAATCGAGAATGACTCGCATTCTTGTCACGGGCTCTGCAGAGGAGTGCGAAAGGGAGAGAGAGAGAGAGAGGTGGATTCGATTAATCTCACTTTCGATCCATTTCTTACTTACCCTGATAATCGAGAATGACTCGCATTCTTGTCACGGGCTCTGCAGAGGAGTGCGAAAGGGAGAGAGAGAGAGGTGGATTCGATTCATGACGAGGAAAATGATCTTAGGCATTGATGGTTTGCTTGATAGTTGCAACAATTCTAGTTGCTGTTGCTTGGTTTAAAATTTAATTTCATTTAGCCAGCAGATTTTTTATAGTACGAACGAATGAAGGTCATATTTTACTATCAACTAAAAATGCACGTTTTATGGAATTTTTTTTAATAAGTGTTTTTTCTTAAATACACAGAGAGGACACCAGGCATGCGATTTTTATAGCGTTATGAACCTAGATTTGTTAATTTTTGGTTCCATTGTGTAATGTGCCCACCTGGCTGTCGGCTTCATATTGACAGAACATGTACATGAATTTACAAGAGATTTTTTATACAAAATTCCTTCAATCATATACTTTACCGTATCATTTTTAGTTTGGTATCATTTCATACATCCTACATGAGTTTACTGTGGTTCAAATCATTTTTTGTCGGTTTATTACTACCTAACCTGAGAGGTTCCATCATTTATCACCCACACTATTCCTTTGTATGGATAGGACTGTGGGATACCATACTGTTTTGCCATACTGGTGAGATGCTTGCAAAAATCCACTTTTTTTAGAGTTTCGTCTCTGCCAGGTACCTATTTTTGCTAAGCATCTTTTGTATTATTTCGTATTAATCATATGCTACTACTCCTCTTCAGTCTTGTGTACAGTATAGATGAGTTTATACAATAGCATTTAAATATCCCACTGAGCGTATTAGCTCAAGCTGGTTTTTATTTGCAGCAACCTTACTTGAGAAGCTATATAAGTTTTGAGTTAATATAAATTAAATTTCTGTTTAAAAATTTGCGTTGATAGAGTTTGTTTGGAATAATAACTTGTTATGTAAGGACTGAGCTTAAAAACCGCAAAACAGAACCTATTATCTATCTAGATATCTATCTTACACACATTCATTATTTGTCATGTGATTACTTTACATCTCCAGTTATTATCATAAATAATCGATAAAAAAGTATACCTTTGAAATAATGTGACATAGATTAATTACATTGTTATGTAGGTTGACTATATCGTTGGTTAGATTAAATACATAGTTAGACTAATTAAATAGTTTCTTTATCATTTTGTTAGTTTGTCCATCATTGTCTGCTTGAAACGTTCATTTATGCATTATTCTAGTGTTGCCACATTAATTATCGCCACATTTACTTGTTCAATTGTTCTGTTATTCGGTTTGAAAACAGAGTAAGAATGTTAGTATACACAGTTGAATTGAAACAGTTGGAAGTTATCGACGTTATCGAGCGCACAGAATACAGAGAACATTTCCTCTGCAACATCACCTCTTATCATCAGTTTTTTATTGTGTGACTATGTCACATAGTAAATAATATGCCAAATTAATAATTTAGTGGAATATTATGCTTAGTTAGGAGTAATAAAGTAGCATTTACGCAAACCAACAAGGACAGTTTTTATTTTAAAAAACAGGTTTCTTTCTCATGATTTCCTGTGAGCAGCGTGCATTTTAATGTCATGCGTGCACAAAAATTATTTCTAATTTATTCGTGCAGTTAAATACCTATTCCGTCTGTATTTTTTGGCCTTTCAAGAAATGGCATGTTATCTTGCTATGCCAGATATTGTATAATAAAACTAGTTTCATGCCCTAACCTTGTACAAAAGTGAGTGATGTGAGTGCTACGCTAACACTGTTCGTATTTTATTTCTAGGTACGGATAAAACTCATAATAGAGTCAAGAAAAGTTCCAGTCAGTTGATGTGGTGTGGACGTAAATTTATCTCGGAGAATTTAACTTGGGGAATTACGGTAAGTCAGTTGTTACAAATTAGTTGCTTTAAAACTAAACCAAAGTAATGTAAAAATATTTTTATTTACATAGTTTATCCAATGTCGTACATTCCGAGTCAACAAGTTAGCCTTGAAATAGGCTCCTTTGATCGTCTCTGCGTGACGATTGCTCCGTCCTGTTACAATGGCATTTACACCCCAACTCAAACTTTCTTTGTTCTGGACGGTCCTTTTAGTTCCAGGAAAGATGCAAAAGATATTAAAACTCTTGGTACCAGTGCTACAATCTCGTGGCCTGCCGATACCGCTATAAAACCACCTTATATGACAGATAAACTAATATCTGTTCAGCAGACTCCTCACTTTCAATATATATTACTTCCTGAAAGAGCTGACCTCAATCCATCAGCACCGTTTGATATACCAACACCAGACTTTTTCAATAATAAGCCCTAAATGTATGTATCTTGATTTTTTACGTATGTACATACTTACTTGTCTTCCACAAGTTCCACACTACCTCATCAAACTTGTTTGTATGTGTAGATTAATTTGTCTTAATAAAGAAAGTTAATTCCAATAAAAATGTGGCTGTTGTACAGTGCAATAAGTGCACACAATAGTCGGAATTAAATTAGTTTGTAACTGCATAAAAAGACTTGAATACACTCACAATCGCCATTATATCCTGTACTCTCTTTCTGACTGGCTGGCTACTATTATTATTACGTAAGTTTACTTCACTACGGCTTGAGTGTCATTAGATATTTTATGCCTCTGAATCTCTCTCATTTGTTCCATGAGCTCTTTTACAGCTCCATAAACTCGTCACAGTTATTACTTGTGCCATGTCATTCTTCTCTCCATATATCCATTATTTTTCTCATATCACCCAGTAATTCCATATTCTGGAACTTCAGCGTCCGTGTTCCGTACTTGAAAACAACTCAACCTTTCTTTAAATATTACGCTTAGTTGCTGCTGCTGCTGTGAGATCCTGGTTTAACTCTCTAGTACATCCGCGTCAATAAAAACTTGTTATAATCCACTCACCACTGGAAAAAATGGCTCATGCAGTTCTTGTATATAAACATCATCAAGAGTCACAGTCCTGAAAACGACATACTTACAAAATGCATTCTCTTTATTAATGGTCTTTTCTCACATTCTCAATGATCTTGTGTACATTGAAGCAAACAAAGTTTAATACATCACGACGACACACTACTACTGCAAGAAATGACAAGGAATGCTGAACAACGACAAGAGAAAAAATACGCACATTTTTAATGTGTCCATGTTGTATGTACTTTCCACTTGGCTACAGTTTGTGTGGGAAGGAGTTGTGTGTTCTGGCGGTTGGTGGTGGTGGTGGTGAGTTGAGGAAAGATCGTATATTATGCAATGTTTTAAGAATACAAGACTCTTACTCTCTCTTTCTCCCACACGGGTAGTCAACCAACACAGCGACCAGACCAGACTCAAAGAGTAGATAAAAGTGTGTGGGTGGTTGGGTTACTGTTACTACTATTACTAATACAACTGACTTGTAGTCTTTTGCTTTGTTTGATCCAACTAAACCAACATTATGTACGTACGTAGTACACACTAAGAAAAAAAAGTATAGAAAATAAATGTGAATTCCTGGCTTGCTTGATGTGCATGTGAAGGTCTGTATGGTTCGTAACTTTTACACGCTCTTGTGTAAGCCATTAATTTTTGGCTTAATTGACTCTCCGTTCTAATCAGTAATGTTTACTTTTGCTCCGTCATAAAAGACTACTGGATAACAGAGAACGAGAGTTTATCAAGTTTTTGCCCTTCTCTGTTCTCTCCTCACCACCACCAAGCACACATACGCACGCACTGCCATTGTCAACTCATCATTGACTCAAACTGTGAAATAACATGGAAGAAAATGAAATGAGCGCGTTCGCTGGAAAGAGAAAACTTACCCTGACAGTTTCCCAAAAGTCGCTCTTCTCGTCGTCGATCCAATACTTACGCTCATCTGTTTCCTTCGTATATGGAGTTGTTCAAATACTAATAATAAAGAAATGTCTAAAAGTATAAATGAAAGTGTGCAAGTCGATTCTAAAGACATTCATTCAAACAAAAAAGAGAGATGTACATGCATCGAGTTGCGTGTGCTGCTGTGATGATGATGATGATGATGCTCTCTTCATTGGAGAAAGAGTAGTAACTGATTGTGATTATGATTACATTGCGTTTTCCCAGTTATCGCCGCCGCTGCTCTCGTTCTTCTAGGTAATATAATATGTAGGCACATGAAAATGCGTGTATGCAGTTTGTTGGTCGCTTATTTCTGAGAATTCCTTGGAGTAAATTCAGTTTCATATCATCATCATCATCAATTTACCAACTCACCCTTCCCGTGAGTGTCTTCGTCAGAAAGAGTTTGCCATCATCATCGTTATTATTATCATCAAGTTTGGTAGTCGGCAGCATCGTGAAGGCTCTCTCGACAATCTGCCAGTTTGTTTTGTTCTTGTTATTACACTTGACTGTGTTGATATTGGAAATCAAACATTCTAAAATGAAAGCGAAAGCAAGCAAAGGACTCATTCATTCATGGTTCATAAGAATCTCACTCATGCATACCTATGCTGCTTCTACCACTCATATAGGTGCATACGGAGCAAAATTTATACAAAGAAAACGAAATTACTGTAAAGGTTTTCATGTTTCATATCAGAAAGTAGGTACATATATGATAATAATAATAATAATAAGCAGGTCTACTTTTCAATGGTTCTTGATTCTACCCACACGTAGTTATATTACTTCTGCAAAGCATATTATATTGTTGCACTTTTCACATGGACAGTTGTTAATAATATACATACATATACCTAGTCAAGGACTGACTTTGACGTGTGTTTCATATGCCATCATCATCATCATTTTTAGTGTGATTAATTAACATTGGCTGCTAATAATGAAAAAGTGCGGGGGTGTGTGTGTGGTGCTTGTGCTTACTCACTGCTCACACAGAAAATGTATCAAAGTCGTGTAGCGCAAAGGGATTTATTATGATATGCATAAATTAGTGCTTTATTCCCAAGTCATTTCGATACACAGGAAAGTCTAACATCTAGTAATATAGATACATAATATAGTATATATTGAGTACACACATATTAATCTTAAACCGGATGTGTCGTAAATCATTATTACATCAACATTCATACACATATAATATGTAGGTAGTAGGTAGGTAGTCCACACACGAAATATTTTTTAAACCGTTTTAGCACACAAGATACGACCGTATATTATTATGTAAAGTATGCATATATGTATATACAATAATTTTGAAAACACTATCAATGGAATATTTAACACAACACCACAATATACATGTTCATACATTTTGTTAAATATACAGGGGTTTATAATAGTAACATGTAAGATATACATAGACAATAACACATTTTTACCGTTTTTTTCGAAAGTTTGACTATTTAAGAAATACTTTGTGTTGTCTAAATACTGAATAAAAATTGACATAGAATACTTTGGCGGTTATGTATATGCTGAACTAGTACATATATGTAACTAATTTCTGTAGTAAGTAGTATTGATAGAAAAAGTGTCCAGACATAGCTATCTAGTAGCTATAAGTAGTTATTTATCATTTTTTGACCGATAAAATCAATGTAATAATGATCATTGCAAGAAAATTTAGATGTAATAGTGTATCATTTTTATATGTACGTACGTAGAATCTGTGAAGTGACTATGCAGTGACTAAGAGGATTTTTTACTTGGTTGTATTTACAGATTATAAGTTTGC
>JAHZMT010001136.1:0-12525 GCA_027743785.1 Sinhomidia bicolor
AAAAATAATAATAATAAAGGTTGGTAATAAAATGTGAATGTATGTGTGTTGTTGGTGGGAGTGATGGTAAACGCGAAAAAAAAACAAGATTCTCACAAAATATTAGAATGAAGAAGAACATTATATTGATGTGAGTTGGATATTGAAGTGTGTAAAAAGAAATTGAAAGGGTGTTGGAAACTAATGTACGTATTATTGTTGTTATGATACATAAAATAACAGGAATTTCTCTCTTTTTCTTGGTTTCTTTTGGATCCAAAATAAAAACAAAAATAAATGGATAGTTTTTTTTCTGGGTTTGTGTATGAGCTACGGTATATGGTTTCTGGAATGATATATTAGAAAGAACAAAAACAAAAAAAGTGTTAGTGTGTACCTTGGTATTTGACAGTTTTTCCAGAAAGTGGAGAGGGTTCAAACGGCTCAACGTTTCACTTTGCTCGTCCAATCCGACATTCCTCAAGAAAGCAACCTCGCTTCCTAGTGTTTTTAAGGAAAGAGACACCTGCAAGATAATTTTTTTTGTTTTAAGCTATAAATCACTTGGATGGGTATGGAATAATGGTAAGCCATAAAAAATACTAGGTATATAGTTTTCCACATATATATATAAATGATATCATCATCATTAGTAGTATTAGGCAAATTTACTATTTACCATGGATTTACGCAAAGTTCAAAAGCCAAAAGAGCGCATTATGTCAACATTCCAACAACATGACAATAGTAGGAGCGGTGCGATATCAATAAATAGAATAAAAAAGTAGTTGGTCGTAAAAAATATGTTTTGGTCGGAAATAATATATAAGAGACAGTTAGTGACGAGTCATTTTATTTTACGGTGCAACAAACAATATGAAGAATTACTATGCCAATTATAATTGGCAGTTTTATAGACAATTAGTTTTGTAAGCCAGTTTATCAATGGCCGTGGTTCGCCTTTTACTGTTTGTATGACTTTTAGTTTCGTGGATTAGCCGAAAGGGTTCTATGAACCCTAAACGCGACACCTATTTATACCGTTTGTAACGAACTAATTACTATTATATTGAGGAGCTGATTTTATAACTGCAGAGTCGATACTACTACAACGGTCATTACAAGGTTGTGCATTGTCTTTAAATCTTTAGTACTGAAAATTGGGACGAGTGTACCAATTTCTAATTATCGGTAGACAAAGTAGCATGATAAGGTGAGAATATATAAAATATATATATGTATATACTAATTTCAATGTTTTTTAGCTGCTAAGATCTTAAAAAGTGAGCATATCACCATGTAAGACTCATACTATTTTCAATGTACTGCTTTTTGGTCGTTTCACTAGAAAAAGGGAAATAATAAAAAGAACAAGACAACTCTTGGAAAGAAGAAGAAAAGCACACTAGTGTGCCATTATCGAGACATAATCAGACACACACAAGATATTATTATTCTCTTTTTACCCTGCTCTACTCCTTCTCTCTGTAAAACTGCCGTACTTTCTTTGATATCAGAGAAAAGAAGAAGAAAAAAACAGCATGGAAATACGGCCCATTACGATTAGCCCATATCATTGCCATCATCGTCATTAGAAAAGAGAAACACATGCATGCAGGCGTGCATGTGTATGTATGTACGTCTGTCTGAATCTTTTTGCGTCGTTATGTACTCTGGTGGGTAGTACTTATCTATTTGCACGACTTTTACAGCCAAAATATTTAGCGCTGGAAAATAAAGAAAAGAAAAGTAACCGAATTTGCCCCAGCTTTCGTTCTGCTATACTCCATATTATTATTATTATTATCGTGGTTGAACAACAGCACAAAGCCATGTAAATTAGGGTAGGGTTGTTGTACACTCTCACATTAGGCAACATACAAGCGAGTGGGGTTGCGCGGCGGGTGGAAAAGAAAGAAAAGAAGAGATCGTTGTCGTCGTCGTCATCAGCATCATCATCGTCATCAACGGCAACACTCTTTCTTCTTGCTTCTCATAACAATACAAAAATCTGCACACTAATCGTAACTACATCAAGCTAATATTATGCATCATTCTATCCACAGTGCTTACTCTCTTTCTGTTTGGATTCTATCGCTGTGCTGTAAAAAGACTCACTGACTGACTACTGGGTGGTGAAAACAATGCTGGCGTTGTAGTATGTAACACTAGCGCAAAACTGAATACACTAAAGATTCTATCTGGCTGTATAGTCGTTCAATACTATAATATTCTGTTATATAATGTTTAATACAAGCCATTATCTATGAATGCATGCATGTGAAAAAAAACCTTTAAAAAAACCTTGACTTGAAGGAACCGAAACGATCTACTTTATACCTACTATAATTTCTAATACTTTTTTTTATTTAAAAAATCGATTTAATGCACGTCATTTATGCACGTGTGTGCATGGAAGCCAATGAGATAAGCAACGGGGGAAAAAGCGACTAATAATATTTGGCTAAAGAATTTGTCCTTTTTCTCTCTCTAAAAATATCGCATAATCATCATAGCGTGTATGAGGAAGAACAGGGTATTTATATGCATGAAAATTGTAAACGATCCATTATTGTATGCAATTGTTTCTTTTCATCTTTAGTCGTTTATCATTTTATATAATCATAAAAATGTTTTTTTAGCCTAGGCATAACTGAGTTATCGTTAGTTTGTAAAAAAGGGTAATATGAAAAGGTGATGCTTTCAAATACAATACGAAAGTGTATTGCATTGATGCATGCCATAAAAATTTTTTTTGTATAGACGACATGATTACTAGTGATGGTTAAGCGATAAAAAGCAAGAAGCAAAAGAAACAAGTGTATTTGATAAATATGAGTGTACATATTACAATGGGATTGCTGTGGTATTTCTTCATCGCCTCAAATTCCAGGGCTAATTTTCGCATTTTCTTTTTCGATGGGACCGCTCGCTTTTGTCGACTGAGAGTTGACATGATTTTCGCTAGCCCTGCACTGCCAGCAGCATTCAGCTGCCCATTAGGACCAAATATTGTTTCCATGTAATGCTCAAAATTTTCCAGTCGAACTGTTGCCTGAAAAAAAAATGAGAAATTCTTTATTTTGCTACAATTGCTTTAAAAATTTGTAGAAGAGCTAGTGTATGAATGCATGTGTGTATGTTTAGTAGTGACAGTTATTTTGTAGTTACACGTACCTCCAACAAATTAACAGACTCTCCAAAAAGATCCACTGTGAGGTTGAGTGATGCGGACCGTGGTATATAAGAAGCTTGTGAGAAAATTAAATTACTATCTAGACCCATTCCTAAGGTAATGAGATAGAAGAAGAAAAAAAAGGTGTTTTTGTTGTTTTCTTTCTCTCTGTGTGTGTTTTCAAGTCTTTTTCATTTATTACCAATCAGCCACTGTTGATGTGGATGATAATGATGTGATTTTTTTTCTATTAGCTTTTAGTCTTTACCGAAATTCCCATCCGGATAAAATGCGGAAGCCTCAAAGTTCTTTGAAAACTGTCTAAAATCCGTGTGATATGGATCATTAAACTTTTCATCCTCTATTAATCCCTGCAATTCTAGTTTACTAGGGAGCGAGCTCTCTTGTACGTTTCGGATGTAGCTGGAAACGAAGGAGCTAACTGGTGTGTGAAAGGAACAACAGAAGAAAAAAAAACAAAAAAAAGATTTTTAATCAGAAGCGAGCGAGAGAAATAGGGTGAGCAGCAAGGGAAAGAAAAAAAATAAATGTTCAACTGATAATCCTACACTACTACTTCTACTACTACTAGTACAACTCCATTGCAATAAGTTTGTAGTAAAAGTAGGAGCGTAGTGTAATAAACTCATTATTACAGGAGGTAGTGAATTTCTTTTTGTACCTTGTCGTATTTGTTCCTTTCCCATTACCCGTTTCAGCCAGCGAATGGTAGGATAGGTGGGGCAACGCATTAAAGTTAAAAACGCGGCGATTCTCACCTCAGCGTCTTCCTCTTGGTTTTCAAATATTTCTTCGAGTTCAGCATGCACTGAGCTCTGTCTCAGCTCTGAACATTGCATACGTCTTTGTTTAAAAAAAGAAAGTAAAGAAAAATAAATAAATAAATAAAAATAGTTCAGGAACCCTGTAATGTAACTGATTGGACGCACATTATCAAATTCTCTTTTCTCTGTTGGAGTTTACCTGTATGCCTCAATAGCAGCAATTCGAATTTCACTGCGATCATTAGAGCCAATACAAGTTTGTAGGGCGGCGTGTATTCCATTGTCAAACTTTCCAAAATTACCGATTCCTTTGAGATACATCAATACCTGCCAAAAGAGAAAGCATGATGATGATGATAATAATAATTGTGTAACTAGGTTAGCATAAGTACATATATTGGCATTGTTTTGTTTGGTTTGTAATTTACGTAGTAAATCGCATTCGCAAACTTTACAGATACATTTTCCATTTCTTTCAAAGGTGATCATCGTCACTATGAAGCAAGTGTGAGTGAATGTATGTACATTAGTGTTGCTTGTTGTGTAACGACCTACCTGATCCACCCTATTGCGCTGCTTGGTGACACACCCGGTAAGATTAAAGAACTTGTCGTAGAGCATGCTGAGAATCTGCACTGGTTGATGTTGGGAGCAGTCTGCATGCTGACGACAAAAGGAGTGTGCTAGGGACGAGTAGCTGAGCAGAATGTTTGTGTAGTTATCTCGAGCACGAAGGATGGGGAATGCTGCTACCATGAGATCTAAATCCGGTTTCGGGATGAACGTAAGGGAGTTGATCCAAGAGTAGATGGTTTCTCGTGGGGCATCTCCGCTGAAAATCCTGTCTTTAATTACTGCAACTGAGGCCGCTGTGCCAACTGCTTCCAGAGCAGAGTCAAAGAGAGACCTGTACAACACACCCACATTTTATTATTATTATTATTATTATACAAATAAGGAAAACAGCATGTTATGTATGTATGTTTATATGTCTGCTTCTTTTTTGCAGTGCATTTTCAAAAGTAGATTGCACATAAGAAAGTGAACCGAAAGGGAAAATGAAAAAGACAGAGAAAAAGACGCGACGCGGTGAGGATGGTTGAGAGGAGAATAAATTTAATTGGAACACGTCTCTTACCTCTCCACCTATTTAGGTTTGTATAAATATTTACTACTACGTGCATGTGCCATCATCGTGGAGAGTGTTCCAGGGAAAAAAAATTTACACGGCAACTGGCAAAGAAAATATAATCTGTTTGCTGTTGTTGGTTTGTTCTGTCATTTGCAAATCTTTAGTACTGTTACGGCAGTGTCGTAATCATCGTTATCCATCTGTAGGGCTTTTCTTTCGCGACGGAATGGAACAAGCATACTTAAGAAAGCGAAAGCTAATAAACTACTTTATGTGAATTTTTTGTCTGTCTGTCTGTCCATCAATATGATATTTTCAAAACTATGGAATTCCGTTATTGTTGTAGGTTGTCAGCAGTGACATCGTTTTGCTACTTTTACTTTTGCCGATTGTTTGATTTATTTTTTTTAAATCCTTTGGTACAGCTATTTCAATACGATAAAGGATTCAATATAAATTGCAAAGTGCATCCCCAAAGTCACATGCGATGAAATGCTAATTACTGCATCTTACATACGATTTTAGTTAACAATTTCCAGCAGCGTATTTACACCACCGGAAAAAAATCTTACCCATCTCCCTCACAGAGCTCGGTGGCCTCCCGTGACAAATGTATCATATCACTTGTTTTCAATCCACGAAGGGTGTGTATAAGACTCTCTAAAAGGGCTCCGGAATCTCCTGCCACGTTGTTCTAACAAAACAAATGCAAACATAGAATATTATAAACTTGTGCAAACTACACACCCACAGTGCGCAGCCTCTTCAGTCACTTTATTTGTAAAAGTAAGGTACACAACTCAAGATGTATGCCAATCAATAATTATTTAAACAAACAAGAGCGAAAGACGTTCCACCCCTCATGTCATGTCATTCCTTGGGAATATAAACTGCACTTGAGCTCAAACAATCCACTGTTTCTCCTCTTCAAAATCACCGCTCTTGTGCAAACTTTTCTTCGTTCCGTCATCATCATATTGTCCTGTCATGCACGACATTACGTCTAAGTCGAGTAATATTATAATTGCATGAGACCTACTTAATAAGCATGTAGTATATAGAAACATGAAATTTGAAGAACGATAAAATCAAAGGCAATATCTCTTGGTCGGATGGATCAACGGATGGCAAATTATAAGCATGCTTCATTAAACTTGTCTCTACGGGTACATGCATAACAGGATGTTATGTCATGTAATATGAACACAAGTGACTGTGTAGGCCGACTAGACAAGGGAAATGGGTAAGTGAAACGGACAAAGCCACTGACTGAACTCGCCTTGAGTGAAATGAATGAAAAGAGTATTTGTGTGAAAGAGGGTGGCGGTGTGTGTGTGTGTGAGAGAGAGAGAGAGAGAGGGAAAGCTAGAGAGGATCCATTCTTATTTTTGTGTTAAGTGCATTTTGTATTTTAGTGAGTTGTCTACAAAATAGTATCTCTTGTCGGGCGTGATATGATGTAGAATGCATATGTCCTTTGATATATACTGTTTGCATAGTAGTGCATAATAAACATAGGCATAAATACGAAAAAGGTTTTTGATATTGCCTAGTCTGTTGGGATATGTCCGTAGTAATTTATACCTGCATAGGTATAATAATATGATGAATGTAGGTAGGTAGTTTACAAAGCAAGAAGAAAAAAATGAGAAAGGTATTATGACAAGGGCTCTGGTTTCGTTTTTAGTAGTGGTGGCAGTAGCAGTGTACCTTAACAGCTTGACAGAATTTGAGAAGAGCATTGGTGGCAGTGTTGTAGTCATTAGTAGCTGAACCGACATGATAGTCATGGTGAAACACAAGAGACTCTCTTCTCAAAATTTGCTCCGGACTTGTGCTAATTATTTCACTAATGTAAGCATCTGGATTGCTGCGAATGATGAGAAAAGAGCCGGCATTTTCCACCCGTGATGCTTGTTGCAAAGAAGCTTTCTGATTGCTTCCAGGCTTTCCACTTTCATCCTCCTCTTCATCATCATCATCATCCAGCCCGAGACCAAATCCATCATCCTCATCATCCTTGTTAGTCGTGCCAAACAAATCATCATCTTCGTCAGTGCCGTTTACCCCTCCACTTCTTGCTGTGTATACAGTGATCAGGTCAAGATGCTGACGGAGGGTTACGTGCACGCCGGAAATCCCATCTGACAACGGCTTCAGGCGGTGCCTCTCCCGGCATTGCACTTCCACAATTAGATTTCGATCCACGATTTGGTTGCACTCACTAAATGATTCCACTGCTGGCATTGATTGCTGCAGCTAGTATGAAATTAAAGAGAAAAAAGAGAGAAAAATAACTATATATTATTATTATAGAACTAACTATAAAAAAGATTTTCATTTTCACCTTTCACCCAAAGTCATATTTTTTTACCATGTACTACTTCTATTTTTTTCCACCACAGGTAAAAATATTAATTACTTTCCACCTGAAAAAAAGTAAGCATGCATCAAACTTTTTTCCCATTTCCTTCTCTTCATCCTTTTCCAGCACAAAAGAGAGAAAAAAAGTTATGCTGGCATCTATTCATTCTCGGAGAAAAAAAAATCGTGTCAGGCTTCATCCGGAAAAAAGTTGCAACGAAACTTTATATACACAATTTGATTGTAATATTTAAACTGCATCTTACAAAATATATGTATACATGCATAAATAATATACAATCTTTTTTTCACACAGAGCGAGAGAGAGAGGGAGAAAACATTATTTTTTTCAAAACAGACATCTCCTCTTTCTATGCATGTTGACAATGAGTAAAGAAGAACAACTTATTACAACGTGCGAGTAGGTATACTACATGAAATGACAACAAAGTCGTAATAATTTTTATGTCATTTGCAGCGCTTCGTTCTTATTTCATCCCTTTTGTCATCTGTCTCCTAGTTTTTTTTAGAAAGTGTGGGATAAATGCGTCACCACAGGATATCATTTCCATTCACATAATATTGCATACACATCCATGATGATTCCATTTATACAAAACAAAAATACAGCGCCTAGTTACTTAAGCTTTAGTTTAAAGGAAGGAAGTCAGAGAGAAAGAAAAAAATATAAAGTTTACAAAAACAAAAAAAAACTTGGCTTTTAAGCAGAGAAAGGAAAAAAACGCATTGCAGTTTATTCTTGTTCACTTTTCCATTCAGCTTTGCTTCCTGTTATTGTCAATAGAAAAAGAAGGGGAAAAAGTAGGGAAAAAGATGACAACACTGGCATAATATCATATTATCATTATCATCATCATGATGCTGATCATGATGATACATTTATTATGATAACCTCTCTCTCTCTTTCTCTCTGTGTTTGTGTGTCTTTTCTATTCTCGGCTGGGATTTTATATTATGAATGCATAATATCAAAAACACACAGATAGACACGAGCTGTTTTTCCTTGGGAAAATGAAAACAAAGGAGACTATTACAAAGAATGGATTGTTTGGAAAGAAGAGAGACCTTGGTGATAATGTTGATGTTTGGCGTTGAGTGATTTTTATATGCAAAAAATTGTAATAATATAAAAGGGATTCTGACGACTAGAAAAGGGAGACAAAAGAGACACATGGTTATTGCAACTGTTCGCATAAGCTAGAGGGTACGTATATTTGGCTGTTATTAGAGAGAAAAAAAGTTTGCGGTTTATATTTATACTATTAAATATTTATATAACTTGTTGAGCGTTTCTTTCACGCTGCTTATTAGTATTCTACTAATAATATCTCCTGAATACTATATAGGTACACTTGTTACTAGTACTTTTAATTGTTACTGGAAACGTACTGTGCCAAAGTTATATGGTGTTCCTTGAATTGAGGATAAAACGCCAAACTTGTTCTTGCATGAGCTCATGTCCTTAATTCTCTCGATGGTGAGAGTGCTAGAGGTGGCCTCGCCCATTCTATATTCCACTTTACACCGACCGTTGACGTCGTTCTAGAGATTGATAAAAAAATAGAAGGGATTAAAAACAATGTGAAAATTTTGAACCTATTATTTTTAATAATTTTTTAACATTTTACTGTCTTTGTATGTATTTTTTTCAAGGCAAGGCTAATTTTTATCACGACAAACAGTAAGCGGAAACTAACCTCAAAACTTTTCTGTTCCAAATCTAATCTCCGCATTGTATTCTGAAAAGCGGATAGCAGTCCCCGTTTAATATTGAGCACCCAACCAGCCTCTTTCGGATCCGGACATATTTCTCCAATCGAACCATCAGTGTAAGAAAATCTATAGAATTAAAAAGTTCCATGGAAACTGCTTTCTCTCTCAAATAATAGTACCTTTTCAGTTTGTCCCTACAAATACCCGTCCGTATCCTTATAAACTACATGCAACAGCACTAAATTTTGGTAAATTGTAATTGCTAGTGACCACCACAATTTCCACATTTTATCATGAAAGCTAAACTGCGGAACAATATGGTCCTTTGAAGCACACTTTTCAAAAGTCATTTTCCCACTCACAGAAACATATATCGCATACCATAGTTTACCGTCGCTTATATTCATATTCTCTTCGTAACCACCAACTTGGCCGCAAAAATAAAACTTTTTTTTTCAAAAAAAAAACAGTCTCTTTCTAGTCCAATCCTCATAAATACAAGTTTATGTAGTATTTAGCATGGTGAATGTTGTCATTTCCTGTAATCATGAACCATGGAAAATGTCATCTTAAAAGTCAAAGTCATTGTTTCTTTATTTTCCAGGCTTTCCTCCTCATCCAATATTGTAACGTATGGTAAAAGCACAAAAACTTTATGCTACTTGCATTTCTCGTCGTCATGTCGTACACACGTGGCATACATTTATTTTATTTTTTTCTGTAAATTCCTCCCTAAAGTCAGCAATGGAGGTAGTATTTTATAAAAAAAACACTGCTTGCAGCGTTTGTTCCTTCCTGGTTATTTTTTCTCTCCCTTATTCTTCATCTTTTTTTGTGTTAGTAATCTCATAAATAGATAAGAGGTGTTGTGTGTAGTTTTGCTGCTGCATACATTTGTAAACTTACCAACGTCGTATATAATAAACCAAACACGAAAATAGTACCAGCAGCATGCCTTTTTCTTATATATATATATTAATAGCAGCATGGCATAGACGTATGTGTGAATGTACATACCGAAGAGGAAACTGCTCCAGTGACTCCTTGAAAGTTTGGCTTGTGCGGGCGTGCGTGAAGTGGTGCTTATGAATGTCATCCTGTCCACTTGGCAAGACAGATTGCCACAACTCAACATCCTTCATCTGGAAAACGATATTATTTGTTAGTTTGCTGCTTGTGTTTGATATATATATGTAGTAGTCGACATGTGTGTATATCTTAACTTGGATTTTAGAATGTGTGTGTGTGTGAGAGAGAGAAAGGAAATATGCATCATATTATTACTCTTATTATTATTATTTTGCATGCATTTTTTCTTATAGTTGTACAGCAACAGCAGTTAGTGAATAGAAAAAAGACCACGACGAAAGAACACAAACAACAAACTCGAAAAAACTCACGCTATCCTATGCTTTAATACTATTATTTATCATGAGCGTCGTCGTTGCCGTTGCCGTCGTCGTCGTCACAGTCACAAGACAAGTGAAAGTTGTAGAAGAATAAGGAAGAAATGCATATTTAAAATGTTTCTGTTGCGGTGGTGGTAATCGGCATCGCATTTTTTAAACATATTTTTTAGCCAGCTTCTTCCAGCCGCCGTGCCAGGCTAGTAACAATAATTACGTTTGTATCCCAAGCAAAAAGCTGCTATTTTATTTATGTATTTATTTATGATGGTGGCAAAAGAGTAAAAACTTATTGCCGTGCCTGGCTGAATAGATACACATTATTATTATTATTATTATTAGTATATCGCACGTCCACTGTAAAAGTCACGCTTCATCTGCTTTCTTCCGTCATGTGTAAATAAATGCATAAATAAATCAATAATGAAAGGGAAAAGGAAAACGGTGAAAATTTATGGTCACACAAAGCAGAGCAGCTAGTAGTATTATAGGTAGCAGCAATGTTTTATAGTATTCCGTCTCATTGGTTATTTTTCACTTTCTCTTTCCTTCACAGACACACACACAAATAACCATGTAGAGAGCATGCATGCAAGCAAGTCTGCATTTCACTTTCTCATCTATATACACACACAAGCTCACAAAGCAATCTTTCTCTCTCATCAGCTCAGTTATTTTACAGCAGCGAGCAAACATATGTACATATATGTATATATGTAGCCACATGCAATAAAATTAGTCATAAGGAAAAGTCATGTATAAATAAATAAAATCGTAGTTAAATAGAAATGATATAATTATTATTATGCCTTTTGAACGTACATGTACGACCGCATCGCATGTAGTTATAAAGTGGATGGTGGTGTTTGCCGAGAAATGCAATCCTGACTGTTGAGATGTGCCACCGTTCACGAAAACGGTGCCGTTTACCGTGTACAAATAATTGTACGAGGCTCCTGGCTGGTAGTGAAATTTTAAATCACGGACAGCTTCCGACTCGGCTAATTGGATACGACGTCGGTTTGGTTGGTATGCAAAACAAAGTACACTTGCAGTTATTTTTTGATGTTCAATAATAATCTAGTAGTCTCTCCTATGGTCAGTTGTGATTACTTAATTTTTACGTTTTTACCATCAGAACCGTCAGCCACTCAATTGCTTTCTTCTCTTTTTTTGAGTATATGTGAGTGAAGGTTAAAACTATTACCTATAAACATAATGATTATTTTTATTTTTACGAGTATTACCTTTGCATTCCACTAGTCCACATGTGTCCGGACTTTGTGCTGGACCTGAAAATGACACAACTTTTTTTTAGACATTTGGAATTTATTAAATCAATAAAAGGAAAATGACCATTGGTCAGTGAATGAGTGAGTGAGGTCCTTTTCCAATCTCATTTCATGTACAAGAAATTGCTTATATTGTTCCTTGGTGACAGACGACAATGGCATTCAAGGGTCTCATAATCACACCAATCATCGCCGTCATTGATAGTAATACCTCCACACAGTTCATTCATTTATTTAGTATTCTTTTTAGTAATAAAAATTTGTCGGATTGCACCCATTGGGCAGTATGACACTTTTATGGTTGTCGTAACAACTAGCAGTATTTACTTGTAATGCATAACTTCCTTTTTCACTAATCATATAAATTTTCCACGTTTTATTACGTTTTGCAAAAAAAGTTCATTTTTCCTGTTTAAAAATTACATAAATGCTGTTACCATGTTGTATTATGGCCATGGCTACTACTACTACTACTACTTTGCTGCTTACAACCGCCTGCAGAAATAATATTACTTTTCTTTTCCTCTTTTTTCTTGTTGTATGTGTTTATCGACCACCCAAATATGATTTACATACTGTAAAGTCAGATATTCAGGCAATTGAGTATATATGTGAGGAACTGACTAACACAAGTAAGTTATACATCTTAATTGGTGAC
>JAHZMT010001137.1:0-22508 GCA_027743785.1 Sinhomidia bicolor
CGGTTTTCGGTTTCGGTTTTAAGTTGTAACCGAACCGAAAACCGAACCGAAAACCGATCAAAAAACCGAAACCGAAACCGACAAAAACCGATAAAACCGAAACCGCGGCATTCCTAGGGATAAGTAACAAAGGGGATACTTTACCAAGGGGCTAATGAACCAATGGGCTAAATGGCTGAGGGGAAACTAACCAATGGGCAAAGCAGCCAAAGGGCTAAATAGTCAGGGGGATTCGCAGTCAAGGAGCTAACAAACACCGAGGGGCTAATACGTCGGGGGGTTAATCGCCGGATACCATGCAAGCACGTCGCACGCACTCGCCTTGCACCCAAGCAACATATTACGTCATTCACGCCAGCCAACCAACCACACCAGAACATTTTAAGTTATGTAAGTATGTATGTATGGAAATCGGATGCCCTCACCTCCTTCTGCACCACCAATTTTTTTAGCTCCATTAATTTAGTCCAGTAGACATCACAATAGTAAATGTCAAGATAACTCTCAGCAAAAAGAAAAGTAGAATAGATGTGCATATTGTGTAAGCAGACGTTTAACCCCCACATTCAAGAACAGTGTAATATTTGTCATTGGAGGACCTTCATAGGAGGACTGGGTGACTTCATAGACGCTTTAATACTTTAACATGTTGACAGGTTAATGGGACGGCATCTGTCGTCTCTGTAAAGCAGCCTGTCTTTTTTGTTAAGGATCGATGCGATGAAACAACAAATTATTATTGTCATTATTTCATGCTCGAAAAATGCTACGTTACAAGACAGTCATTCAATTTGTGGTACATCCGCCTTTCTCTACAGAAGATAGACAGACTGCTTTATTAAAAGTAGTACGTGTGATGCTACTTTAAAATTTTAGCCTGTTAGTCTGTCCGTCAGCAGAACTTTTGAACGCTTGGCCTATCGACTTCAAATTTGGTATAGAGGTTCTCCAAACCAAGGTCAACAATCATATTGAGTTTCAGCCCGACACGGTAACCCATTAAGGGTTCTGCGGGTACTTTGAAATTTACCTCTCATATGTACTACAGATTTTCTGCATATTTGCACAAGATAACATGAAATCATTTGACAGATTTTTACGAGACCCCTTTAAGAGCCCTTAAGGGTCGTCATGTACCCTTAGAAAGCAATTTTTGATATTATACCAAACTCGAAATTAAAGACGACCAAAAAATTAGATAGCAAATTCCAGTCAAGCAATCCCTTAAAGGTAGCATAAGGTCAGAAAGATGACAGTAGGCCAAGAAATCCTTTAAAGTTAACCTGCTACGTTTTTGATTTGCCATAGATCCTAGTTATTTCGTTGTGCATTAGGTTGTTGCTGCTTCTCGAGTAGTCGAATGAAAAACCTTCTTCATTGTGCTCAGTAGAAATTAGAGTCCCTCATTTGTATTGATTTCCTGGCAGAGAGCTCTCGAAGCCTTATAGTAAATTAGGTGGTGTAACTTTTTTGTAAATGTTTTCGTGTGCCAAACTTTTGCCCTTGTTGCTCGTAATGAAAAAATCTGAAATGGTACATCAGGGGCGCAGTTTCAAGTAGCACAAAAAATGTTTTAAAAAAACTAGATTGAACAAGAAACTAGAAGAAAGTTACGGGAGAAAGTAAATCAGTGCAGAGCAGAGTTTTGTAAGGGAAGCCGCACATTTAATGAGCTGTCATGTCAGTGACCAATAGCTCATTTTCCAAGTGAAAATTAAATGTAATAGTTTTCTGGAAGCGCTGGTAAAAAATGAGCAACGTCATAAAAAAGCATATAATAATAAGCGAAAATGATGTTGTATGGATTCTCTTATTACACCTTTTTTAAGATTGGATGGTGTGTGAACAAAAGAATCTCTTGTTGGCACAAGTTTTCCTGTGTTGGTAATTGGCGTGTGCCTATTTTCAGTTGACAAAGAGAGCTGAGAATGCTTAAAGATGAGAGAAAGCAACAACTGATTGCGAAATCCGGTCTACACAACACTTTTTGAGTGTGGCTGTTAGAATCAAGCTAGAGAGAGAGAGTGCTAACAATGTAGACGTGCGCTTTTTACATGTGTGCTGTTTGTTACCTCGTCTATCAATTATGCAGACTAACCCCGCAGGATAATAATATTCAATGCAATCTGTATTGTGTACATAGACGTATGCTTGGAATAATTAATATCCACACTCTCTAGCAGATAATTATTATTAAGCACACTTGTAGGATAAAAGAAAGACAGCAAGGAGGTACTTGTACTAACGCCAATCAAATCAGTTTCGTTCATCTCACTAAAAATTTCATTTTTATTTCATTGATTTAAAAAAAATGTTTTTTGTTTCATGTACCATTTTTGATAAACATTCTTACTCAGATCATTGTCGTCATCATCGTCATCTTCATCTCATGATAACATGCTCATACTATATATCAGCATCAGCATTAATAGCAGCGTTGCTCGCATACACGCACGTACACGAACAAATTCGTCGTCGTCGTCGTCGTCATCGTCCGTACGCACGCATGCACGACGACCAAAAAGGAAGGAAGGAATGGACAGTAAAGCGCAGTTCAAAAAAATATATCGTTATCATTAATAAAACTTATGGTTATCATTTCAACTAGTAGTTTACACTAAAAATAGCGGGAGCAGTATATATAGCATTAACGCACTTATCACACTAGTTATACTACCGCCTTGTCTCACATGTCGTATTTATCAATATTACAATAATAATAATAGTCAATATTACAATTTTTTAACGTTTGCTAATTACAACCTTTAAATATTTAGTTACTCTAACGACGACAACGAGCATGCTGCGTGCATACAAAAAAAAATCTTTGGAATAATGTTTGTTAGACTATTAGATTCAATGTGAATCTGATTTAAAAGAGGTGTGTGTGTGCGTGAACATGATGATAACAATAATAATAAATAGCTTGTTCTGCTTTTATTACAATTATTGATTATTTCCTTGCGTCTTGTCTATGGCAACGTGTTTAAAATTTTGAAGAATAGGTATGCAAAGATAGTATATAACTGTGATTAATTAGATAAGTAGGTAGGTATTTATGGTGATTGCTGCTGCTGCTTCTAACTCAAATGTGATGGTGGAGGTAGCGTTTGTTCAGTGCGCCGAGTTGGGGGAGGGATAGTCCATAATGATGGGGTCTTCACTGGTGTCCGTGTCAACACCGTCGTTGGATTCCTCTGGTGTTTCGTCGGCAGTCGCGACACTACCAGGAATTGCTACGCGAGCGTACTCGTCCGTGTCGATGGATTTGCAAAAGTATATGGCGTACTTGACTTTGTCTCGGAGAACGTACTGTGGAGAAAGAAGATGCGAGTGATAAAAGTTAAGCTTGATATATTTTCGCTGGTACATATTCAGGTTTGAGCATCATCATATTTTGGTGGAAAGTTACCTTGCAGGAATACCGTGGCATTTTCAGTAGAAAGAAGCAAGTATAGCTCTCTGGAAGANTGCAGGAATACCGTGGCATTTTCAGTAGAAAGAAGCAAGTATAGCTCTCTGGAAGAAAGTGGTCGGGCGGATTGTACTTGTCCATGACTTGAATGACAAAATCTCTTCCCCTGAAATCCGCAATTGTTCGTGGCAGCCTGGTTCTGCCCCATACGAATCGGAGGAAAAGAGATCTCTCTTGGCTGGTAAACTCCTCCATCACCTCCCAGAACCATTGGATTAGTGGGGCCGAGGGATCTACTCCTTTGTAGGTTGCCACACTTTTCAGCAGCGTCAGGGGAATGTCGGGCGAGCCACACACCATCGTCTCAAGCTCGTACCCGGTGAACAGGGACAAAAGTGGCACGGGAACCACTTGCGACATTCCCTCGCGAACAGCTAGCGACAGCCTCGTCGAACTCATGAAGTCTGTGCGACGAAAAGAGGAAATAATTTAGAAAACTTGGCAGATCACTCAGAGAATGAAGAGAAAGAAAGAGAAGGAATGTGTTTGCACGCACCTGTAATTCAAGGCGAGTCTAAAATACTCTTGTCGATTTTCCGCTGTTATTCTCTTGTGCACACCACTGAGCATCACCTCGTGTCCGGCCGCACTCGTCGTGGAAAAGGGGTAGTCGAGCGAGGCAAACGCCTTCTCCTCCTCGTCACTGCCCCCAGCAGCACCTCCGCCTCCACAACAATCCCGAATGTACAACAAGCTCTGCAGATAGTGCCTGTCGATTTCACTGAGGTCTAGAGTTGTCAACGGCATGCCTGCCAGTTGCTTCCACACAGGTTCTGCGAGCGTTAAACTCAACGGACTTCCTGTTCGTATCGCAATTCCCATGAGAATGCCCAGAAACCTAAACATTTTCATGTGGAGAGGCGACCTCGCCGCTGGACTCAAAATGAAGCAGTCCCTACTCGTGCCACTTTCCTCTCTGCCATTCGGTGTGAGTATCAGCAGCGGCAGACTTCCGTTCATCAGCTCATCGCAAGTCTCGGCGATACTCTCGCTGTAGCCTCCTCCGCAGTCATCCACGCTCTCCCCCACAAACTTGACCTTCCACACGCGGTGAGGGAGAAAGAGTGTTTCCTGCGTCAGCAAATGCATTTTCCCAACCATCTGCCCAAAAACTGATTTGATCCCGTCAGCACCTGCGAAGCCCGTCCCCTTGCTACCTCCCCTTGCTCTCTTCACCTGAATCCTATTCAACTCAATCACCGGCCCGTGCTGTCGCTCTCTCACCATGGTCGCGTGAATGACTTTTCTGAACGCCATTTCCTTGGCCCCGCTCACCAGCAGGCCACGCAGCTTGTTGGTGTCGAAGCTGACCACCCCGTCGCTTGACTCCTCGTGTCCCAGCAATGAAGCTCATGGAGGCAATGTCCTCCTTGCTGTGCATCTCACTGATTTTGTTCACCACCTCACTTTTAAACGCCACCGGAAGCTCACTTCTATTGAGTAACCCGCTTGTCACTCGCGCCGCCAAACAGTACTTTCGGAACCATGACCATCGGTAGCTATCAACAATGTTTGGGAGGGAGTCCATGCTCAGGTCACAGGCGAGAGCGGCCAACACTTTGAAGAATGGACTGTAGGTGAGATGCTTGCCACTTCGCACAATCGGCTCCTCGTACTCGTACTGCTTGAGAAGAAGATCTGGGAGTCCTCTCAGACCTCGCAGACAGGCACTTGTGTTTCTCGTACTCGGATTATCCATCACTGCCGTGCAACTACTCAAAAATCGCTCCAGGTTCAAACTAGCCACCATCTCCCCTCCGTTTCCCGCTCCCGACGCTGCTCCGCTCACTATCCCCATCACATCTCCATGTATTGGGTTCTGCTTCAAGATAACCGCACTAATTATTCTGATAACCTTTCTCAGTCTTTGAAGCGCCCACATTCTCTGGTTGGCATTGAGAAAAGACGCCTGGGCACTGGCCGCCAGTGCCGCTACCAATCTGAGAGCCAGGTGACTGCTTCCTTTGCTTCTGGGGAGGATGTCCAGGTTGTCATCCAAAAGGCACATGACCACGTCCACCGATGGACGGCTCAGCACAGCTCTGTCACTCAACAAATCGTGCGCTCCAAAGCTGGGCATTAAAGGATAGACCGTAAAGCGCCAGCCCCAGCCGTTTACTGAGCTGTCGCTTTGAAATTTCCAGAGCAGCTCATCCCCCTTCACTCGAATGTCGGGAGACCAGTCTCCAGGCTCCCTGCCTGAGCGTACTGCAATGATTCTTCCAGATCCGTCCATGATTGTTAGCGGATCGTGACGCTTCTCCGTGCTGCACTGTGAGTCGAATTCCACGCGGAGTTGCTCAGCGCCAGGAATTTTTACCCGACCCGTGTTGAAGCTATTGTCGCTATAGGGATGGCTACTCTCCTGAACCACCGGCGCGGGAAGTGTTCGCACAAAGTCCATGTTGGAGGCGACGTCTTCTAGCTCTGTGACGCACAGCTCGAGCAACATTTCCGCTACGCTCGACTGGCTCTTGCTCAATGCTACACACAAAGAAAGGGAAAACATTATTAACTCAACTGTGTTTAACAGACTGACTCTATCTACTATCACATCAAACCGTTTGCTACTTCTTCACCCACCTAGCAGCATGGAGGCTATTATCTTTTTCGCGTCAGGTCCTGCCCTGCCTGCAACCCCAATTTTAAGCAGATCCACCAGCACACAAGCCTCTTCTTGGGTGAACAGACCGATAAAATCGTCAACTTTTCTAAGGCGTGTCAAGCTCTGACTTCCCTCATTCTCCCCCTCCCTTTCTTCCACATTCTCAATCAACTGCTGTCAAATTGTAACAAAATTCAGATTATTATTATTATTATTATTTACTGTTGTAATTATCTTTAAATCATTTCATTGCCACCCTACCTGACTTTCCGTTGAAGCAAGCGCTGCCGCTATGACACTGATCCCATCGTCGCTCCCAGTCAACGCACTGCCCTCATCATCCTCGTCCTCTTCTTCCTCCGGGGAACTAAATGAAAAGGAGGGAGAGACTCCCTCCACACTCCCAGAGCTTTCCTCCTGCTCATCTCGATAGTCCATCAACAAGCCTCCACCAGTGTCCACACCAAAAGCCTCGTTCTGTCAAAATGGAAGAAAAAAACCGTGAGCCATTACAAGGCCTCACCATCTCCACCCACATTTACCTTTTCAATACGCACGCATTCGCTTACCAGTAGTTCGAGGGAGCCCTCAGCAGGTGCTTCGCCACCTCCCTGCTGTGCCATCATAACCACGTCCACATCTTTTGCGAGACTCCCTTCCAGACTGAGCATTAGGCTGGTTAGACTGGGACTTGTTCCCAGCGAGTCGCATCGAGTAGATAGCAAATCAGTGGGAAATCTTGGTAAATGTCCGACGCCTCCAGCGCCTCCCGTTCCTCCTCCGAGAGATAAGGACCCACCAGATCCCGACACCTTATCAAACTCCAAGCTTGTCGCATGTCCGCCCAACGAGCCTGCGAGTGCATGTGGAGGAAGCAGTGCGGCCACAATGAGCTCTCTAGCGAGCATGATTTGCAACGCGTTCAAAATGTGCTGCAGAGCTTGCTGCTGAGCCGAAATGGATTCCAAGGAAACCAAAATTTTCGAGAGGGAGGGTCGATTTGGTTTGTTGTCTAGAGGATGATTTGGGGGCTGGCTGGAGTTTTGAGGGGACGACGCAAAACGACGAGGAGGAGGCAGTATAGGAGGCGCATGCCCACTACCACCAAGTCGACCACTTCTTTCCGCCTCTGGTCGATTGTCGCTTATCGTTGACCAAGCGTCGTCATCGTCGTCTTGCAGATGATGGCTAAACTGTGAGGAACTTGTGGGGGGAGCGTGGTGAGTTAGGACTTGAGGGACTTGAGGCAAAGATACTGAGGAGGTGGGCGCCGGCGCAGCAGCACCACTGCGTGGCAAGACAATGGGCATATCCTCGTCTTCTCCCAAGACTCCGGTGGTGAGTCGCATGCACAGCTGGTTAAATATGCGGTCGTATTCTTCCTGTGTTGGAACTCTGCTGCTGGAAGACGCCCCTCCTTCCTCACTTATCCCACCCCCAGCACCCCTGGAATGATCCGTCTCGTCGTGCTCACTGATAACCTGTCCCGACGAGTTTAGTCTTTGAATTCGCATCCAACCCCGGTTGCTCTGTGCTTGGTGATGAGAGGAGGTTGATGCTAAGGACGCAGTTGGCTCCATCAGTTCATCTTGCTGCTGTGTTGTACCGTAGCCTCCGACTCCTCCAGCTCCTACAGCTACATTATAGCCCAAACTGTGTATTCCCAAGGGATCTCTGCTCACCTTGAACATGACTGTTTCGTTGCCTTTGACATGCGCCATTTCAGGACTGGTCCAAGCGACGCTATGACTACTCCCGCACGCCACCTTGGTCACCTTCACGTTCTCCAGTCCCTGAACCATTGTTGGTTTCCGGTTGACCACTGTCGTTCCATTACCCTGCTGACCATGATCGTTATCCCCCCATCCAAAAACCTGTCCCGTGTCCGTTACCGCCAAACAGTGAAGCGCTCCCACCGCCACATGGCAAATCTTTTTCCCCTTGAGTGCCTCGACCAATGTTGGCTTCCTCACGTGCCTGTCATCGTTGTGACCCAGTCGAAAGTAGTCCCCTTTGCCCCAAGTCCACACCTGTCCATACTTGGTCAAGGCGAGTGAGAACTGGGCTCCACACTCAATTTGACAAACGCCCAGTCCGTTCAACTTTTCAATATTCTGTGGCACCGCACAGCCCTCACTTCCTCCCCTGCCCAACTTGCCAAAGTCCCCGTCGCCCCAGGAGTACACCATGCCTTCATCTGTTAAGCAGAGTGTTTGTGCATCCCGACTTCCGCAGCACACCTGAACAACCCGTTTCCCTGCGAGCGCCTCCACAAATTTAGGAACCATTTGCGTTTGGTTGTCCCCAAGACCCAGACGACCATACTCACCCAATCCCCACGTGTAAAGCTCGCCGCCACTTGTTATCGCAGCAGAATGACTACTTCCACACGCAATCTCCCTGATTCGCTTCGACTTTAACGCTTCAATCAGCTTTGGTCTTTCGTAGGTAACTGTGCTCCCGTGTCCGAGTTTCCCGTCGTCCCCCTCTCCCCACGAGAACACTTTTCCATCGGTGGTCAACGCCATTGCGTGTTTGCCTCCACTGTGCACCGCCACCTTCTTCACCACGTACGGACTCAGTGCGGTCAACTGTTGGGGCACGCTCACATTGTTGCTGTGCCCAAGCCCGAGCCTGCCGTTCGTTCCCTCCCCACAAGCGTAAACTCGTCCATCCTGACTGATGATGAACAGACTTTTGCTTCCTCCACAAATGTGTACTGGCTTGAGCATGCTCAGCGTTTCAGAATACATGGGCGTCTTGATCTTGCTTCCTTTGAGACCTCCCAGCTGGTCCTTGTCATTGAGGCCCCAGACAAACACTCGAATGCTCGCTTGTCCACCTTCCCTCCTCGTCCTTGCCACGACTCCTCCTCCTCCTCCAACCTTCTCCACTACTACTCCTCCTCCTCCTCCTCCAGACGAAGAATCTCCCGAGCTACTACTTCTTCTCGTTTTGTAGTCAACTGACGTGGACGATGACTCTGCAGCAGCAACAGGAGCTACGCCCACACCTGCTCCACCGCCGCCATAATCTTCCAAATCTCCTTCCTGCTCCTCTCCGTCACTAGCCAGAAATGAAAACGTTCTCACAAAGTCGTCAGAGTCACTTCTCTGCCGGCCGACAATGGTCAAGCCATGCACCCTGCAGTCGATTCCTCCATTGCGACACTGAAGAACGTTCACCTCAATGTACCGGTAGTACTCTTTCAAGTCACTGAGCAGCGTCACAGAGGTTGCCCCACTCGGAATGAGCACATACGTCAAATCTTTCATTTGTGCCGTGCTGCTCGCACCCACGGAAATGGAGACCTTGCAAGGCATGTAGCTCCCATCGGCGGGATCCACCGCCATTTTCAGCTGCTGCACCAACACGTTCGGCTGCATTTCTAGCATAATCCAGTGCTTCCCTTGATTACCACAGCTCTGCCAGAATGTAGTTGGGATACCGTCAATTAGCCTGTACGCCCACGACTCCAAACTACTCACGCTTATCTGCTTCACACACTTTGACCACTCCTTCAGAACTTTGACCACTCCTTCAGTATCCCGCTCACCACCAGCGGCTGCTGTTGTTGCTGTTGCTGCTGCTGGTTCTGAGTGTTCTTCTCCTGCGCCGTTGCACAGCCGGTTCCTGTCCCACACTGCCCTCCTGTTCCCGCTCCATCCTTGCCCCCAGCTCCTTCTCTTCCGGATCTTCCCGGTTTTCCCGCAAAAATGCTCGGAACACCAGCCTCATTTATTCGGAGAAAAGGATGCGGATGACACTTTTTCTCGCTGAAGCACTGGTGACAGTAGTCAAAACTGTAGCACAGCTTGCATTTGAATCTCGGTCCAACAATCGGGCTGGAGAAACATCCGTCGCAGACCACACCAGGATGAGTGGTCACATCCAAACAGAGATCCCGCACAGGTCCTGTCGCCTTAATATTGTGGCCTAGCCACTTGACCGTTGCCTGCTCCCCACAAATGCTGCTCACAATTCCCACGTCATTGGGTCCAGGAAATGTTTCTTCCGCAGATAAATTAGGGTTCCCCACTCGCTGCTCTGCCACCCTTCTTGCGTGAACATCTGGAATGATTCGTACACGATCTCCCACTCGAATGGGGAGCCCAGCTCCAAAAACCCCTCCTCCGCCCATAGCACCATCCATCAGCATTACCATTTTTGGAGGGGCTCCTCCTCCATCATGCCCCCTTCTGGCACTTTGCTGCTTGTCTTGCTGCTGAGCTGCAGAAGCCTGTGCCATGGATGCCATGTGCAGTGTGGGGTTTTGCATGTGCGCCGGTACAGGCTGCGCCACTGGCAGTGGATACCCCAGCATTTCTACGTGGACATAGCCGACCCAGTGCTTTCTCCCTTTTTGCTGCCAATCCACTTGCACGTTGAGATCGTGAAGTCCGTCCAGGTCCAGCTTCACCACTTTACCAATATCACCCTCGTAAAGGTCGTCGAATGTGAGGCAGCATCGAACCGTCATCCCAATGCTAACGTGCTCCTGCACATATCGCGCGTACTCGTCATTGCTTCCAAAGTCAGCAGGCTTCTTAAACTGAACTTCAGGTTGAACCACGCAAGTGTCGTGACCACTCGCGTCAATGTCTTCAAACTCTTCGGAAATGGAATCACTATCGCTCAACTCTGCCTCTGTTGACGAGCCATGAGTATTCACGCTACTTTGTCGCTGAGGATGCTGTGGAGGCGTTGACGTCTGCTGAGTATGATGATGCTCCAGTAACCAGGCGACCAGCGTTTCTGGACTTGGCGACACCAAACTCTGCTGGTCGGTTACCAGTGCTTTTAGTGCTGCCTCCACACTATCCCGATGGAAGCCCATTTCCATCAGCTGCTGAACGACAGGCGCGGCAGGAGGTAAAGGAGGCGGCGGTGGCGGTGGAGGTGTGTCCCGTGCATGATGACTCTTTTTCTTCTGATTTTTTACCTGATCCCCACCACTCGCTACAGGACTTTCGACATCATCCAAATCCTGACTACTTTTCAAATTTTCCTCTAAACTTGGCAAGGAACTGCCTCCAATTGTGGTCGCCGTACTACTCTGACATTTCATTAGTAAACTTTTGCTCAGAATGTTGCTCGCCTCCGCCTGTACTATCCTCCGCTTTTTCTCCTCCATCGCTTTCCTGTTCACAGCACTCAAATGCTGCAAAATTGTGAGCGCTGCCTCTTCCAACTCCTTCCTCGAAAAGATGGCCTTCACAGGACTTGGCTGGGTTGCCTTGCTCAGCACCTTTTCAAACAGAAACAGCGTCTTTGCAGTTGTCGCCGATTCACTCTCGGAAGAACTCGTTCTTTTGTCGTTGGATGAAGGAACAGGCTCCGTGAGGGAACTTGGACGATGCTGAGCAATATGCTTTTCTCCGCTGTTGTTTTCCTCCTCGGCAGCCGTAGTTCCTTCATCCACACCACCACCACCACAATTGCGACCTCCCCCCGATGACGTAGACATGACCAGCTGTGACGGAGGGAAAACTCCTGCACCAGCACCACCATTCCCTCCTGCTGACGATGTCTCCTCTATCCAGACTTGTCTCAGAACCTTTCTCAGCAGCTGCTGATGTCTTTGAAGAACGGAAATCCCCTTCAAAATCTGCAGCAGTTCCTGCTGTCTCACCAGTAGTCCTCCTACAACGCTATCCGAATACACTATTGACTCCTGAGTGTTCGCGCCTGGCGTTGTCGCCATCATTCGAAACTGCCAGTCCTTAACTCTGAGCGTGCCCATACCCAACGATACAAGTTTTACCCAGAGACTCGTCGTTTCATCCGATTCGGGTAGCACCCTCGGATTAAACGCCTTTTCCGGTTGCGCCTCCAAACTGGAGTACGGACATTTCTTGACAACACCAAAGTCGTCCTGCACGTAAATCCTGCCACCATGACTTATCCGACAGAGCACGCCTGTGCTTGTACTCCCTGCACACACTCCCCTAGTCATTTCATCCCCTCCAGTGCCTGCATTCTTGTTATCCTGCTGGTGCTGCTGTTGCTGTTGCAACATCATCAGATCACTCTTTATCTCAACTCCGCCACCCAATCGGCACCTCGAGTCGTATCCTCCAATGACTGCCAACACTGCACAGAACATGCCGTCATTTTTTAAAGCTTCCTCCATTTCCATTTCCGTCTCTTTAAAGTTTTCCTCCTCTGGCGGATCCCCGCCGTCTTTCTTCTGTTGCTGTAGTGAGGATACTGACAGCGGCAGATAAAAGTTTCCTCCATTTCCCGCGCCGCAAACTTGCATTGCCGTCGTTTGAATCACATTCCTGATGAGAAACGCCCATTCTCTCTTGTCGAGCAGCTGTCGCAACAAACCCACGCACTCCTCCACAATTGTGCCCGAGTGGGTGGCCGTCATGGGAACAGTCAGCTTCACAAAGCTCTCCTGCTTCTGAATATACTCTTCATTTTCCACGGAGGGATCCTTGGCCAGCATCAGAATTTTACTGCCCATCACCCCGAAAATTCGCTTGAGTAGCGCCTGCCTCCTGTTGAGGTCCAGAATTTTCACAGCGCTGGGTAAAACCGCCTTGAGCACGCGCATAACAAGCACCTGCTTCCCCAAATCAGTCTGGTGCTCATTCGCCCGCTCCACCATGTCCAGGCACATGTCGATCCACGGCGGGGAGGATAGCGCCTGGCAAATGCGAGAGGACGCTGCAATTGCCCTGCAGAAGCCGAGATGTGCCCACTCGTCGTACTGCTGGCAGCTGAGAAACTGCTTCTCCGTATGTCTATCTTCCTCGCGAAGAGTGCAGCCCACATTGACAATGTCCTTGAGAAGGGCGCAGAAGCTACGCACTGCCGCTTCCTCCATCGTGTCGCTATGGAGGCCCACGCTGACGGCGAGAATCCTCATGAGATGAAGACAAGCTTGTCGTATGAGACCGGTCGGATGATGTTTGCCGTGAAGACCCACGCTCGCCTCGTAAATTCCATCCTCCTCCACAAAACTCTCAGTGTCGCTCTCACTCTCTTGCGCAACCGGAGGGTCAGCAAGTTTCAGATCGTACTTTCCCTCCTTGCCCATTCTGTAGCTGTTTGTGGTGCCATTGCTCCAAGTGACCCGGACCCAGCCGTCCTCCCCCAACTCAGTAACAACCCGACCTTCACCTGGCGGCACCCCGTCCTGGTCTCCCCATTTCCAGTCTACACCACGAGTCACGGGAGTGCCCACCTTCATCAACTGAGCCATTTCCGCTCCCGTCAGAGGTGGAGGCGGCGGCTTGCTCTTGTAAATCATCTCCTCAAACGCCACATTCAAACTGGCAACTCGTGAATAGCACTTTTCTCCCGACGATGCTCCTCCTGCCACATTGGCAACCACTCCACTCGCGCCTGCAGCGCCTCCCCCACTTCCACTAAAGTACATGGTCGTGTCTGGACCTACGCAGGCGAGCAGTGTCTGGACAACCGAGAGCAGCCCCATGCTTATCAAATGACTTACCTCACTTCCATACATGTTTTCACTGAGAATGGTTATCAGCGCGAGGATAAACCTTGCCTGACTCAGTGTGCCGAGCCCCACTCGGTCCCTGTGGTTCATGTTCTCCTTAAAGCGAGTGCCCCTTTTGAGGCTCCTTGTGCTCGACTCTGGACAGTAGCTGCCATGACAACGACTTTCAATTGTGATCCTCCGCAAATCTCCGAGCGCCCACTTTAGCAACTCGCTGTGCGCCAGGAATATCTGCGTCCGGAGATACGGTTGACTTTGCTCAATGTCTTGGTCAATTTTGCGCAAAAATGTCGAGGGCGAATGATGCAAGGCCGAGTTGACCACTCCCTGCCATCCCACCATTAAAAGGTACTTACTACTTGGAATAAGATTCTGCGTGTGAAGCAGCTCAGTAATCAGGGACAGTCCCTCCAACCGTCGTCTTGCCCTGCTGTTCTGCTCCTTCAAGGCTTTTCTTATGGACGCTACACTGGGAGGAGTGGCTGGGCTCGAGGATGACTGATCGGCATCCCCTGCATCTCCGCCACTATCCCCAGCACCAAATTCCCCCATGATAAATTGGACCACCGCATTACACCTCTGCTTTAGCTCGCTCATGTCAGGAATCTGAAAACAGTAGAGGCGACTCGAACAGTTTCCAGTTCCTGTCGCTCCCTTCCCACCTCTTTCACACTTGTTATTAGTACCAGCACGAGGTGGGGTAAACGTGCTGCTGGAGGTTGTTCCACCTCCATCCCCACTCCCGCCACCGCCTCCACCACCACTAGCACCACAACCACCACCTCCGTCTACCCCGCTAATATTTTTCAATTCAGTCTTTTGCATTTCCACTTGACTAGACCCGTTATCGTTAGCGGTGGTTGTTGTAGTAGTAGAAAAGCATGGATGAGAGCTGCTCAGTTTGTGCTGAGACGTGGATGCCGCTAGCACCGCCACATTTCCCGCTCCGCTCCCACTCTGCTGCTGATTCTGCTGCTGCTGGCTCTCCAGCGTTTGGATATTTGTGTTCACAATGTCCTCCGGTCTGGAATGCCGTTGACTTGCGCACTTTGCCAGTCTGATGTCCTTCAGAATTTTTCGTATCGCGCCTCTCCACCTCGAGTTCCATCGAAGAAATATTTGTTTTCTGTACGCCCTCATTTCCGGAGCATCCATGAATCTCACCTCGTTCAACAAAAACCTGCACCGCTCAAATACCTTAGCACACACCTCTCGATAGCAGTTGCTGGGCGTTTGCTGCTTCTCCTTGACTAGACTCCATTTGGTTTGGTTGACGTGGTGGAGGACCTCCTTGAGTGCGCGTGGCAGCTTCATGGGGCCATGTCCCTCCATTTCCTTCTCAATGAGGGAGTAGACTACAGTGGACAGGTTGAGGTGCTTGAGAAGCACGGCGACCAGTAAACGACCCACCTGCTCCACTGGATGATAAAATGTAAAGTCCTGAGGGGGACTTAACAAGTGACTCTCCTTTGCATGCCGCTCCAACATTCCCTGAAACGTTCTCACGCTCACTTCGCTCGTGTCGTGTTTCAGGTAGGCATTTATGAAGTAGACCGCTTTACCCTCGAGTCCGCCGTCACTATTTTTGTCGAGCACGCTCAGCGCGTCCTTTTTCCCAAGATCTTCATGTGTCGAGTCGTGATGATGAGGGCCACCGCAGCCGCCACTGCTGCTGACTATCATTGGAGTTCTCCTTTTATCCAGAGATGACGTTGTGGTTGATGATAAGCTCAGACTATTCTCCTCTGCTGTAACAACCGCACCTATTCCGCCACCCCCTCCCGTGCCCGCCCCCATCACGACCAGCGAAGGTGGCGCTGAAGAAACGGATGCTGCCACAGCACTTGTTCTGGCGCTGGCTGCTCCCTGAAGTATAGATTGACTTCCATCAAGGAATAGACCAGAGCCCTCCTTACCCTCCAGGCCACCCTGCATGAAAGAAAGTCGGAGTATTTCCTTCGTCTCGTGTTCAAAATGCGAGATTCCCATTCCATTCACTAGGGAATACGCGTAGAGACCCAAGAGTAAACTTAGATTTCGTTGCGCGTCCATCACGGGACTGGACATGGTGTTGGGGTCAGGCCAACGCTGATAACTGCCCAAGTATCCTGAACCAACACCGCCACCGGTCGAACTTCCCCCTACTCCAGGCCCAAAACTTGCTCCAGCGCCACCGACGTAGTTTCCAATGATGTATCTCTCCAGCCACTGCTTCATCTCCTCGTTGTGCTGACCTGTGGCATATTCGACCGAGATATCCTTTCCCACGTACTCTCTCAGTGACTCCATGCCGAACCAGCACTCAGACTCGGCTTTGGTCAGCGTGAAAAACTCCTTGAGATCGTACACCTTTCCGTTGAGAATGATCCACTGACCGCCACTTCTCACGTGGTTCTCAACGTCCGCCTTGGTCATGGAGGGAAGTTCGTCCAGCTCGCCCTTTTGGTACTGAAGATTCCAGTTGCTCTGTGGAGCAATGATACCTGGCCAGGAGAGTGCTTCCGAGTCTTCAATATCACAGGTGGGTGCGAGTCGGTTGAACTTATTCAGAGTTTCCAAGAGGGAAATTAGAGGCTTGATGAAATTCGACCTTCGGAGAAATCCTAAGCCGAGGCACAATGGCTTGCAGGATGATGCTGCAGAGGAGTTGTGGGGCAGTCCTCCTTTTCCTGCTGAGCTGGTTTGAGGTGGCGGTGCACTAGATGTTGTGGCTGTATCCTTGGGAGTTTCTAGCTGTTTGCTGGTCTGGCAAATGGAGGAGAATCCGTCCACGCCAATGCTGAGAATAAGAAGGGAGAGAAGCAGCTCGGGAAACAGGATCCCGCATATGTCTTCGTCAATTATGGCGGCTGCTTTGCTGAACACACGGTGTGGATTACCTTGTTGCTGGTGGTGGTAGGAGAGAACCACCTCGCTGGCAAATGAGATCGTTTCGGTGACGTGCTCTACCAAGTGACTAATGTAGCGACCAAGAAGACTCTCCGTGCCAAGCATTTCCTTTTCCCACGAGTGATCCCCGTGAATCAACTGACTTTGTGCGTAAAATATTCGCGACAACAGCAGTCGCTGGAACCTCAGTAGAAGCATCAGACTAGGTGAGTGCTCATTTCCACGCTGCATTTTTCCACCACGTTGAAAATGATCCTCCGTTTTACTAGCACCGCCTCCTCCTCCAGCACTACCACTGTTTGCTTTCTTTGTCGCTGATGTTGACCCTCCATCCATTGATAAAGCAGCTCCACCTAGATTAGGTGTACTGCTTGTAGCTCTCGCCGTACTTGGACCACCGCCACCACCACCTCCTCCTCCTGAACACTGCTGGGTGGGAGGTACTTGTTGTTGTTGCTGCTGCTGCTGATTTGTGGATTCTGATTGTTGCATGTTTTGCAGCTGGTTAGGTGGACACAAAGCGTGCAGTTTCCCAACACTTGCCACACACGCACTTTTGATAAGTTGCTTCACCAAATTGAGCAAAGGGATACCCTGATCCCCTCCCGATATAGTGTCTACTCCACCTCCCTGCTGACTAATGTTGTTACTATGAGTAGTTTGAGGCGGAGCAGGTGTTGGTGCTTGTGTACTCTGTCCACACACGCCCCCTCCACACTTGGCTTGCACCTCCAGAATAGCCTGGTCACTTAAAAGATTATCGTGTCGCAAAAGTAAACTGGTGTTATCACAGATGGTAACTGTTGTGGTGGTGATGAAAGATGTATCTTTTACTCCAAAAATGGTAGCATTCTCCTTTTTCCCTCCACCACTTGCCTCAATTTCCACCTTGATGGCCGCATTCAGAGCGATTTCTAGACCTCCATCAGTTGTCAAACTAGAGACGAGCAGGTCCGTCATAAATCTCTTTCCTGAGGGAACCCCTCCTCCTCCTCCTCCTCCACTGCTCCCTCCAACTTGATGATAATGATTGATAAATTGGTAAGTCTCTAGTGTGCTGCTTGTCAAAGGAAGCAACGTGCTCAGCTGCTTCGCTCTTTCTTCTGCGGTTGGGATAAGCAGGCTCCAGCCCACCTGCAGAGTGCTCTGCGCTGCTTTCTGAACGCTGGCCACAACCTTGTTTCCACTCGCCAACACTACCACTTTACTCTTCAAACTCTCCAGCAGCTTGTCTCCCGGGGATAAACCAAGTCCCTCCAGCTGGAATGAATGACTGAGAACAGAGTAGAGTTGAAGTTTAAGTAAATTTAGCGCTGCCACAGCGACACACTCTTTCTGCTGACATGGAGGTCTTCCCCCACCTACTCCGTTCCCTCCGTCATACTCGGACAAACCATCCCACACATTTTGAAGTAGCGTGTTCAACAACTCCAATGTCTTTCTGCTCACATCCACCACGAAGGGAAGTCTTGGCTCGACATTCCAGCAGTTGTTTGTACTCCACACGAAACTCTGACTAGGACCACATGCGATTCCAATGATTGGACATCCTTTCAGACTGGGGATCAGCGTTGGCTTTGTCACGTAGCTTCCTTGAAGATCCCCCAACTGTCCCTGTTCATTCCTTCCCCATCCATACACCTGGCCGTCTTGCGTAAGCGCCAACGTATGCATGCTTCCCACACTCACGCCCTTTACAATCTTTCCCGCGAGCGCATCCACTTGTTTGGGAAACCTGACGTGCTCCTCGGTTCCGTGTCCCAGTCGAAAATGATCCCCCTTACCCCACGTGTAAAGGGTTCCCTGCTTGGTCAATGCTACACTGAACTGTGCTCCGCAGTACACTTTTTCCACGGGAATTCCATCCAGCTTATCAATCAAGCGAGGCACTTTGCAGCTGTCGCTCCCACCCCTGCCCAGTTTTCCGTAGTCGCCATCTCCCCAGGAGAACAGATATCCCTCCTGGGTTACCGCCAAAGTTTGAGCGTCTCCGCTGCCACATGCCACATCGACGATAGAGTGCCACCTGAGCGAGGTGATGTACAACGGAACATTCTGATCTTCACTATTCCCATGTCCTAGACGACCGTATGTTCCTCTGCCCCACGTGTACAACTCTCCCGCATCCGTGATTGCGGCACTGTAGCTTCCCCCACACGCCACTGTCACAATGTTTTTCCCCACCAGACTTTGAATGAGCGTCGGCTCATCTCTCGAAGTGAAATCTCCATGACCCAGTCTGCCCCCGTCTCCACATCCCCAAGAGTACAGTTTTCCCTCCTTGCTCAGCGCCAGATAGTGTTTTGCATCCGGGTACGTGGCAATCTTGACAATCTCACATCCTCCCAAGCCATCAACCACCGGCTGGGGACACTGTGCTTCACTGTTGTAGTACATGGTGTACACTTTGCCCGCTTGAGTGAGGATTAGGAGGAGACGTTCAGCACAACAGATTTGCTTGACACCCAACTCTCCCAAAATATCACAATGTTGTGGTCCCACACCGCCGGCGTACAGACTGCCCCAACCGAGGGTTCCCATAGTGAGCACCTCCTGCCAGTGACCCCCGTTAAAGGGGATTTTGCAAAATGAGGCGGGCGGATTGTGTGGCTGGGCGAGACGATCTAAATGACACATGAGGAAGACAGCACCACGCTTGATGTCAATTAGCGAATAGTCGGAAGTGGGCAGGGGCGTGTAAAACAGAAAGCTCTCCGTGGGACTAAGCTTTTCTGGTTCAGTGTTGACGTTTTCACTGTTGGTCGCGGCTACGGACGAACCGTGGAGGTGGGGGTGATGATGCTGGTAGTGGTGTGGTTGTTTGGAGGAACAGGCATCCCCCGTGCTGCTGCTATTTTGGGGGACGGAAGCAGAGGAGGATGATTGCTGGACTGTTGCTGAGGAGGAAGATGATTTTTTGAGGACGGGAAGACTTTCCATTCGTTTGAGAAAAGGAACGAGAGGCGCAACAATGTCGCTACTACTCTCCATTCGATTGTCTACGACCAGTCGGTTTTTTCGCCGACTCTCGTATAAGTCGAGAAGGAGGAGGACGCAGTCGAGAAAGCGAGAGAGGGTGCCTCGCTGGGCGGCTAGCTCCAGGAGGAGACACAAGGCGAGATACTGGTCCTGTAGTGGAATGGATACGGTGAATGGGTCGCGATCAGGTCCCACGTTACTGGAGAAACAAATATCAATAGGGAATTTTATATATTTTCAACATGGAGACATTTCTACTAGCATTTCGAACATTTTCAAACTCGAGTATGTACCCTAGGACAACTGTGCGAAGGAATGCTTCAGACTTATCAACAATCTCAAGCCACATTGGGTTAATCTTGGAGTCCTCAAATAGAAGACCCTCTGGAAGGTTTCGCAGCGCGTCCAGCGCCTCAGTAAGCAGCTCAGTACACAAGTCCGTGTCCTGGCCTGTTCTCCATGCGCGTCGCAGAAATGTACATGCGAATCCAAACACGGCTCTGTAGCCAACACGGGCCAAGCCAAACGTTGGATCTTCTACTGACCTGGAACAGGATGAGGATGAACTGTTAAGCCAGGATAACCACGGGAATAAAAGGGAGATTTGATTCCATTCTAGCCATGTAGAATGGCGCATGAGCGTAAAACGCCGCTTACCTAGGTTTGCAGTCTTTCATAAATATGCTAGAATTAGTCCTAGTTTTAAGAAGCTTTGCAGCGGGATTGGGCGTTTGATGAGCGAGTGCAGCAAAGTAGCGGTATCCAATGACTAGACGCATCCACAATTCTTTGGAGTAAAGCGAGTTGCTCGCATGATCCACCTCGGCGAGCTTCTGCTCATTAACTAAAGCTTCTAAGCACTCTTTAAGTTCCACCGGACTAGGTTTCCGGCCCCACGTCCAACTCTGGTGAATCATTGAAGAAAGAATGACGGTGTTTGAACTGGCGAACTGTCTGGCCTCTTCCTCCTTGTCCAAACTTTGACATGGTCCACAGTTACACCCCGACTGGGGGCCACATATCCCATCGCAGCAGGTGCACGTCAGCGCTCTCATCCCACAGTAGTAGTGACCATTTTCACCTGCTCCAAAACCGAAACCAAAATGTACACACTCAAATTAGCATTCATAGTCATTCAACAAGTCTAAAGATACATAAACTTTATCGCTTTTAAATAAATTCCTCTTTCTCTCACCTTTTCTCGCCGTAATACCAGCCGCATTGAGGATCCCATCACTGAACGAGCCAGTGATCTCTCCATCTTTCACCATCTCATTCCAAAGCTGGTAGACACCATCCGACTCCAACGCCTTTTGCAAATCAGTCTTGGCCCATTTTGAGTCCAGTCGGAGCTGAATTCGAAGAACAATGTTGTTCATCGAACTCGTCATTTCTTCACCCAACCTTGTGAACGAGAAACCACTGCCGCTCAACTCCCACCTTCGTTAACTGCTCCACCGTACTATTATTTTTATTCCCCTAATCTTCTAGCTAAAAAACTAGTCCCTTTTTTACCAAACCCAACTAAACTACAGTTAATTTTTTAACTATATTTACAAATTACTATTATTATTAACTGGTTCTTCTTTCTCTTCTAACTAGCCTAGTCATCCTCCTCCTCCCTTTGCCTCCTTCTTGTACGATCCACTCTCATTATTATTCTTCTCATCCTCTCTTTCTCCCTCTCTCGCTCTCTAGCTGTTGCAATGAACACAAATTATTTTTACTTTTACAGTTAACAATTGAGAATCTCTCCCGAAACGCCACCTCTCTCATGGAACAACACTTGTCTGTTTAACTGCTGCCGTTGCTGCTGAGCTGTATTTTGTAAGAAACAGTTGGCTGCCGCAGTTGAGTATCGTTGTAGGCGTTGAAGACAATTAGGTTGATTGTGTAGTTAGTGCTAATTGTCAGCGTCGTGTGTGTTGTGTAGAAGTAAAAGCTAGTTGAATCAAATGATAGATAGAGGATAAGCCACTATAAACTGCGAGTAGTTGTAAAGAGTAAAAGTAGTAGTTAGTTATGGAGGGGAGAAAGTTGAAAGGTGAAAGTGTGGCGACGATGATGAGGAGGACGACAACGAAGACAAGTGAGTGGAGTAAATTGCTTTCACCAGAGTAGAAGTAGAAGAGGAAGAAGAGGAAGAGCAGCGAATGCGTGTGAGGGAGACGACCAGCCAACCAGTCACTCTATCAATTAGTTTTTTTGTGCTGCTGCTGCTGCTGGTGGATGTGTTGTGTTGTGTGGTAGACGGATAGATCAATAGAAAAAAGTCAGCGTACTTGGTAAGCATAGTTGTTATCATGGGATAATGCCCATCTGTGGAGAAAAATTGAAACTTTAACTTTTCCGGGTTCCGGACCAACCCTGGTCCAGACTCTGCTCTGCTCTATGACTGCCACACAAGTTCATAGTTTTTTAAAGATGGAGAACAGAACGACTCTCTCTGGGCAACACACACTGAGCTTAGCTAGACGGAACATTGCATTGCATGACAGCAGAGAGCTTACTGGAAACCTGGAAATGGAAAGTAGGTAATAAAATAAACCATCATCATAAACCTCGGAGAAAGCACTCAAAAAAGCCGTGCATGATTTCAGGAATTCATGCATACAACAAGTTTGCAGTCTTTAGTAGACAAGGGGCTCCTTCATCTAACATGTTTGCCAAACAGAACCACAGCAGCAGTGGATTCCACGAGAAATTCCTTTAGGCCCCAAGCCCGAAGCCCAACTGCAATGCAGGCCCGAAACCCAACTGTACTATTTTTAAAATGCCCGAAAATTTTCTGACGTTAGTATTCCTAAATTATTGGAAAGCAGCTGTTAAGAAAAGTGCCGTAGTTTTGTAATAGTATAGTTTAACTTTTTTAAGCGTACATAAGTATATATGTACAAATTTGCATGCATTTAATTGATATGCGAAGACGACGTGCAAATTATGATCGGTCTTATGACTTTTTAAAAAGATCATAGATGCTGTTGTAAAAGTAGATATATTTCAATGTCTGTACGCATAGGTGCTAGGTAGGTATGTTCTTCAAAAATATAACTTTTGAACTTTTGATCGGGCATTTTGAAATAAAT
>JAHZMT010001138.1:0-23750 GCA_027743785.1 Sinhomidia bicolor
GTTTATTCAATAAAGTTAGAGACGTTTCTCAAAAAAATAAATACGTATAAGCATTTTTTCAACGTTTTTAATAGAAAAAAATGCAATTCACTAGCGAGGAATATAAATATATGTATATACCGTATGTATATCTATACGTAAATCTATCCCTGGTCTTGCCTGGCTACTCTTTCACTCACAAAAGGGTCGTAGATCAGCAGCTGGATTTTTTTTTCGTTTGCTGTTTCATTCCATTCCGCATTACTTATTTATAAGTGTACTTACTCTCAGGCACTAATACCCATTTGTACATTACAAACGAATTATATAGGCATACACATGTGCTCATGTGTGTGTAGTCTATATATCTACGACACTGCGACTGCACACGATAGTTACACAACAGAAAAAGCTAATATACTAGTAACTCTCTCTCTATGAATATATACAGCTTTTATTTTCTTGTCATCGTCCGTACGACAACGGAAAGGGGTAAAAAGGTGAAACACGAAAGAAAACTATTTTTTGGTAGAGAAAAAAAAGCAAGAAAAAAATCTCGATTCACCTGTTTTTTTTATAAAAAAAGGACGACACAACGTGTGAAAGCAGCATACACATAAAACAACCCAACTACAGTACTGCTACATTTTTTTCGGGGTAAAGTGGAATGCGCTTTGTTGCTTTTCAAAAAAGGAAGAAAAAAGTCGACAAAATACACAAACCCGCTATTTTCCCCCCTACCACTACTATAATATTCTGTTGATAATAATACATGATAATATTACTACAACATGTTGTTTAAATGCCATTCAAAAAATTCAGTTTTTTTGCGCTGTTGTACAACCAAAAAAGAAGAAGAGGCATCTTGTGTGTGTGTAGGGTCAAAAGGGAAGTGTTTTCTATCATAATCACAATGAGTGAGTTTGAGTTATGCAGGCAATAGATTTCCATTCTGGCGACTACATCCATACATAATAATAATACGGGGTTATGCACATACTACTCTGTTGTGTTTGTATGCGGGTTTGTGTGACCCTCCAAAAAAAAAGAAAAAAATACACAAGCACACACATTTAGATAATGTGCCTGTTACATTCTCTACGTATGTATGTATGTATACAGTGAAGAGTTCACATCTTTCTTTTTTTCTTTCTTGGATTCACTTGCACCCTTTCACTTTAAATTCATAAAAATGTACATCAACAGATGATAAAAAAATATGAATCCGAATGTGAACAAAATACGTACATACATGCATAAAAAAGCGTGCGCAAATGCGTTCGTCGTCGTTGGATGGGTAGAAAAAAGATGATAGAAAGAGGTTTTTTTGCTTTTGATCGGGGTAGAGAAAAAGAAGAAGAAATGAGAGAAAGCCAAGTGAAAAAAATTGTACATAACGACTACTACGACTACGACGAGAACGACGACGGTGACTTTATCATATCATTTTTTTCTTGGTCCCCGGCTTTTTTTTCTTTTGAAAATAGCACAATATTCAATACAAGAAAATTGCATGGCATTCAAAGGATTTAACTCGACTAGCTATTATTTTTTCTTTAATGCTCTACTTACGTCAACCTTAGTACCAGCAGTAAAGCGCTATTATTGCCCATACTCCTGTGTAATATTATTATTATTATGATTATATAAAACTTTTACTCTTCTTTTCTCTCTACTTCCTTTCTCGCTTCTTCAAAGCTAACTCTCTAAAAAAAAAACTTAAACGGGTATATATGCATGTGTGTATGTGTGGGGGTTGCGTTGTTGGCTTGGCTTGACTTAAGCAAATGCGAAAACTAGAAAAAAAATATATAAGACTGTCATGCGGAGGTAGAAAAAAAGCAAGTTGAAAAAAAGGAAAGAAGAAAAACCGGGGTCGTATTTACTGTAAAAAATGTATATTATTATGAGCATATAATATTGTATAAACATAGTAATAATAATAATAAATACACATAGGTATATATTTTTTATACCAAACTACATGTACACGACGATGCGCTCAAAAGAGACACTTTAAACGTGGTACCCACAACGAACAGCATTTATTTATTTTTTCTCAAAGTTTTTCAGAGAAACTCTAAGTTGCCATTTATACAAAAAAGGTGGTGTGCTGCTGTTGCCGTTGCTGCTGCTGCTGCTGTTGTGGATGAATGACTGAATATTATTATAAGAATTACAGTATAAAAAGTAATAATAAATGGCCACGTATGGATGGAAAAATTGTATAAAAAAGAGAGAAAATACGCTTCTACTTTGATATACACGCGTACATAATTTCTCTCTTCTTTAAAAAAAACAGGCTCTTAGTATCCCCATTCGAATGACTGAATCTCTACGAATTCGTTTCTATTCATTTCTTTTTTTGAAAAGGCAAATCTCCGTTAAGTTGGAGTGGTAGTGAATAAGGCAATGGGAAATGGCGTGGTTTGCACGTATGATATGATGTGCTCTAGTTTGAAGGAAGCAACGTGTGTATGCATCGGATACTTGTGTAAGTGTAATAATGATACTACTGAAAAAACATGGAACTTCGCTTGCCATCTTCTCACAAGATGATGATGATGATGATGACGATGTAGAAGAAGAAGAGGGCGAGAAAGAGCACTAGCAGCAGCGTCATGTACAATTGTTCAGAATTACATATAAATATGAAATTTTAGTGAAAAAAGAAGTAAATATTCGCATACATGCACAAAAATGTATGAGAAAATGAGTATGTATACTTACTTGTACCATGTGAGAGAGAAAAAAGAGAAAAGAAAAAAAGCAGAGTTTTCTCCTTGATATTATTATTATTATTATATGGCAAGCGCAAGACCCTGTGAGACGTGGAGATTCCACTCAACTACAAGGGTGTAAAGACAGCAGCGCAATTTTTCTCATACATAATGTAATGTTCACATGAATGAGTTGCATGGAAAATGTATCACTATCGTAGTACTACCAAAACCAAGTGTAGTAGCTGCTGCTGCTACTGCTGCAGTTGGCCAAGAGAACAGAACATAGTGACATGAGAATTAGAGGGAGTGAAAAAAAGGGAAGGAAAATGTAAGGATTTTTTTAAAAAAAGTGGTTCTTATTACGCGTACATGCAGCAGCAGTAGTAGTATAATCATGTGGGATATGAAAATTGTATAAAATGTTAAACTAAACCTGTGTGTTGGGTAGGTAGAGGAGAGGAGAAGAGATAGTATGCATAATGTTGTAAATAAATGCGGAGAAAGGGGAGAGAGAGAAGAAAGGGGTAAAGTTATTCGGTATTCGACAGTGTAGAAAACGGTGATACAGGGAGTGAGTGAGTGGAAAGTTTTTTTTCCACCCAAATCCTCACATTAGTAGGCCGATAAAAAGGTCTCATATTCTATGCATACAATTTGGTAAAGAAATCCCATTCATTTTCCCAGGCAAATGTAACAGGTGAGTATAAAAAAATAAAAAAATAAAAAATGTGAGCATTGTGCTGTGCTTACTTGTGGCTTACGAGGAGAAAGTTGCTGAGAAATTGTAGAAATACATATCATATAAGGTTTAAATATGGTATCAAAGGAATATAAGTAAGTATACATTTTCTGTGAAAGAGAAAGTAGCGAGTATTTAAATTAGAAAGGGGATTCAAAGTCAGCAGTTTTGTGATTACATAATATTTCTTATTTTCTTCTTGGTCGATTGTCATGCTCAATATTTAAAATTTCAATTTATCTTCAGCAGACATGTTGGAAAGAAAAATATTATTATGATGTATGCGGTATCATGGGGTTGGTTGCGATATATGTATTTTTTTCTTAAAAAATTGCATTTGCCAGCATATTCTAATGCTACATATTATAACAACACACAACTTTGTTATTTCACTACAAGGTACATATTCAGCAGATTTATGAAAATATTATATAAAAATTTGTAAATCCAGAGGATAAAAGAAAAGAATAACGTGTGCATGCTTGTCCGTTTGTTTCAATGGGGGAAAATTTCAAGATCCAGATACACGAAAAAGGATGGGGAATAATAAGACTTAAGACTGTTCTTTAAAGAATTTTTTTTTGAATCCGACTAATTAAAAACATTATATTTTAACAAGTTGAACAAAATGCTTCACAATTAAAAGTCAATAACGATTGTCTATATGACGTCATCTTTTTTAAATTTATTTCTCATTTCAACAGACGCCCAGCTTGTTTGGCATTCAAACATGAACACACAACTTGAGCATACAAGTTGTTTCAAAGAAAACTATGTATTACTACCTACACCACCGTTACGTTTATTGCAGGAAAATCACATAAAATAAAGTTTACAATACTTTACCATGTAAAGTTTTCTAATAAACTTGAGAGAATCAAAAAATAGGTATATAATGCAATTTTGCACACAAGTGGAAACGTGTAAAATCTTAAAATCAAAAGGTAAAATTTGAAGAGTTATTCAACGTGTTATAATACCAATGTGATATTACCTCAATGTATACATAATATTTTTACTCTACAGAAGTAGCAGCATCCTCTTCACAACCAACCAACCAACCAACCCTATTTAGTAAATTACATGGTGAATACTACATACATGTTCTATACATATATAACGAGGGCAAGCACACACACACACATATACCTACACACCGGCAAATGTTTTAGTGAAAGTGGTCGTCTTCTTTTAGGAAAGTATACAAGGAGACCGGCAAAGTAGTAATAATAATCATATAATATGTCTGTCTAGGCATGTAACACTTTGAGAAAGAGAGAGAGAGAGAAAGAGAGATCTGGAAAACCTGGCGTTTTTACGTGCATATCACCCGCACGTTTGCAATAATGATGATAATAGTAATATATATGTATGCTCACACGCCACAACCACTACTATTACATATTACCTACCTGCTTGCTACTACCACTACCACTACTCTCTTTAACTTTGTGTGTGAGTACTTTACTGTTCAAACAGCGAACCGCCGCACCGCAGAAGAGTGCAAATAAACCGAGTGTTTTTCTTGAAAATACTTGATTCCACCTTGTACACACACCACTACACCACATAAAAGGAATTTTAATGGCTTATTTTCATTAAAGGTTCAATCTCTTTCTCATGGAAAAAGTAATTAGTCCAGAGGAGAGAGAGAGAGAGTAAGAGAGAGAACCTGTGCTACTGCATTACTCTTCTTCTGCCCTGTGTCTGTACGTAAGTATAGTATGTATACTCAAAAAAAAACTCATCCTCCAGCTATTTATATCTAGATACATTAAACTGCCATCATAACCGCCAGTTAGTTATGTGTGCTGTGCATGTACTATTACTACTTCTACTTGTAGTGTTCTACAGGTAGACCAGAAAAAAACTGCCGCCACATCCCATCCCTATCTAAATATTGGTATGTGTGTAGTAGTCACATAACTTTCTTCAGAGTTTTTGCTCTTCTCCTCCCTTGATAAACGGAATTGCTACAACAGTGTGTGTGAGTGAGCGAGAGTGAGTGCAGTGCTTTCTCGAGCAAGTAAACTAATAAGAAATCCGGTCGACCAAGTTGATGAACAAGAAGTTATATTGTCAGTCAGGAGGTTTGAAGGAGCACGATAAAAAAAACACAAGGATATATAGGACGTTAAATATAACAACTTTTTAGGGTTTTAGTATATTATGAGGTTGGTTGAAAACGCTTTTCGGGTGGGGGGTGTGTAAAGCTAGTTTGCATTCTTATTGCGAAACTGTCATATTTCCTTTGATTTTACAACTTGTACATATGCTGTTCCAAAGGTAAAGTAAAGTCTTTTTTATGGAGACAATTGCCAAAAATATTCTATAAAAAAATGATTATTGGGAATTAACATAAATTATGTTTATTGTCGGTGGGTTAATTTTGGATTTAAATAAGTAAATATAATTGACACATTATTTTTTTTGACGTCATCCTTCCTAAAGGCTATACAGAATCAATTTCGATCTCAATATTATTATTTTTGCACAAAAAATAGTAATTTATAAGTACATATCTATCTCATGAATTTTTGATGATAAGCAGAGGGGGGGGGGGGGTGTAAAGCTAGTTTGCATTCTTATTGCGAAACTGTCATATTTCCTTTGATTTTACAACTTGCACATATGCTGTTCCAAAGGTAAAATAAAGTCTTTTTTATGGAGACAATTGCCAAAAATATTCTATAAAACATGATTATTGTGAGTTAGCATAAATTATGTTTATTGTCGGTGGGTTAATTTTGGATTTAAATAAGTAAATATAATTGACACATTATTTATTTGACGTCATCCTTCCTAAAAGCTATACAGAATCAATTTCGATCTCAATATTATTATTTTTGCACAAAAAATAGTAATTTATAAGTACATATCTATCTCATGAATTTTTGATGATAAGCAGCTCTGAACGCATCACAAAGCACGTCTTTGTTATTATTATTTTATGAGCATCTTCTAGTCTTCGAAATACCCCTTTTATTCGTAGTAAATGCGCTTATGTATAGAAAAAAATTGCCGGATTTGAAATGTTTAAATTGGAACCCCGTTATCAGGAAAATGTCATCATTATCAAATAAGTACGTATGTATATATTGCAAATTATTTTAATGTGATATTACAGTGATGATGATGAGGTCGTCGGTACAAGCAAAAGCGACAATGTATTCACTCACTCACTCTCACACCGGCGTTGTCGTTGCAATTTCTTAACTCCATCCAACTAACATGAACACTGTATATTCTACTACTACTAGTACCACATTAAGGTAGAAACGCATCACTAAACCCGAAATAATAGGCTCAACAAAAAAAGAAAGAAAATGATTCCCGTTCTCATTATTATTATTATACTCTTACAAAAACCATCCAACAATATTACTCCGTGTAATATATATATATATATACCTATATATATATTCCAAGTGAACGCATAGGAAGAAAGAAAACTATACTGCTTTCAATATTACTGCTGTGTAATCTTTTACAAAAATAGAGAAGTAGTAGCAAGCAAGCAAGCAAAGGCAAGCAACAGCCATTTCTCACTTTTGCTTCCTCTCTTGTTATGTATAATTGTGTATGTATGTATATATGTACCACTATACTTATATATATATATATATACATACATATAAATACTCTCATTTCTTTTGAGAAAGAAAAAAAAGGTAGAAAAAACGAGTAAAGTGAGTGAAAACGAAATGGAAAAAAGAGATTAATTCAGGCATCATGAACCACTGGCACCACCATTCGCACCACTTTTATATACCAAAAAAAATAAAGATTCCTCTAGTCTTCACATACACACACATACAATACCTCTATAATAATAATAATAATAATAACGTGTAGTAGTAAATATACCAAAGAGAAAAAAAGTAGTAGAAGAAGAAGAAAAAAAACTACTTCGTCGTTGTATAAGAAAAGGAGTGCATATCTCTCAAGGGAATTACATTCATCTCTATTTTCTATAGATTTCTCGTGAGTTCGCCTATTATATTTCGTACTCACACACACACTTTCTCAAATACACACAAGAATTTTCACTATTTGCCATCACTGCTGCTATACACAGAGTAGTAGTAGCAGTAGTAGCAGTATAAACTCTAGTTAGTACAATCGTAATCACCATCATCGTCATCATCAGCTAAAAGTGAGAGAGAATATATACTATGTATAGAGGTAGGCATATACGTACAGCACTGAAGGAAACCAAACCACATTCTCCGTAAAGACACATTTTTTTCTGTAACAATAAAGCCACACAGTACATACTTTTTCACCATTTTTTCATCATCGTCTTCTTCGTTTTTTTTCTACTTGTTTTTTTCTCTACAAAGTACTCGTTGTGTACTTGTGANCGTTTTTTTTCTACTTGTTTTTTTCTCTACAAAGTACTCGTTGTGTACTTGTGAAAACGAACCCCTCTGCAATATGAATGAAGAAAAGAGAGAGAGAGAGAGAATATAATAGAAAGAGATACAAACAACACCAAGATTGCTGGTTGTAGATATTATGTTGACTGTATAGAGTAACATAATAGTAATAATAAATGTATAGTATATTATAGACTAGAGAGAAGAGAGAGAGCGATGAGGTAAAAATCGCATTTATCTGTATCATCGTACTTATGTAAACCGACAATTTTCAAAAAAAGAAAAAGAAGACACCGAATGAGAAAAAGAAGAAAAAAAATGAAGAAAAAATAAGCAAAACCGAAAGAGAGAGAGAGAGAGAACAAGAGAGAAGTTGAAAAAACTCTTCGACACAACAACAGCAACAACAACGCTGCATTACATTCTTTCTATCTATCTATCTAACAGCTTTTTATTTAGGGTTATAGGGTTGATGTTCTAAGGATGGATGGATAGATGGATGAATTTCTTTTACTGCCTACCGCCAAAGTGTGTGGTGAAAAAAAACTGGTAAAGATATTAAATCCATGTAGTTGTTTTGCCTTTTCTTTTTCTTCTTCTTCTTGTACATTTTTTTTCTTAACATATTTGACGTGTTCCATGTATCTGATTTTTTTTCTTGTGTGTACAAAATAACATGGAGGAATAGAAGGGTTTTTTGGGTTGAGTTGAGTTTTTTTCATGCCCATTCTACACTCTTCAAAATGAATAAACGTATGTGTGTGTGTTGGTGTGCTCACAAAAAAAACCTCAAACTTAAGTAAGTAAGCTTCGGTGCACAAAAAAAGCGACACAAAAGATGATGAAGAAAAAAAGCAAAAGAAGAAGAAGATGTATTAAAAATAAATACGTACAACAATGTTTCTCTTTTATATACTTGCGCCGTGATGTTTTTGTGTAGTCATTTATAAAATGATATAACCCGATACTTATTCCTCCATTGCCTAAATTACTTGAGAGGGAAAGAGAGAGAGGGAGAGAGAAAATGGTCTTTTTTTGCCCTACAGCTAACATAATTTTTTTTTCTGTTGGTTTTACTTGCTCTAGATATATTCTATTGAGAAAGAGAAACACAGTGAGAGGAGGAGAGGGAGGAAAAGAAAATGGTCTTTTTTTGCCCTACAGCTAACATAATTTTTTTTTCTGTTGGTTTTACTTGCTCTAGATATATTCTATTGAGAAAGAGAAACACAGTGAGAGGAGGAGAGGGAGGAAGAAAAAAAGAAAGAAATGAATAAAGAAAAGAAAAATATGAAAGGAAAGCCGCTACGTATTATTATTATTTCCACAGGAAAAATAAGTATATTCCTACCTACTTGTAGGAAATTTAGAATACTTTTATTATTATTATTGTTATTATTTCTATGTATATAGGCTAGTCTTCTAGGTGTAAGCATTTAAATTTACCTAAAGAAATACATTAATATGCATGCTGTGATGATGATGATGAATAATATTGTGAAGATTGTCAAGTTTATTTTTATCTTTGCTGAAAAAAAGGAAAGAAAAAGAAATCGACCCAGGTACAATGTATATAATATGCAGTAGTAGTAGTATGCATATGCAGTCACTTTTTATTTTGTATCTTAATATTCTTCTACTTTTTTTGTGATGAAACCTTGGTTTGTCTATGATGTTACGTTGTAACATCACTGCTTTTTTTGTATAAAAAAATTACTTTCCCTGGAAGGTATTGAAAGCTTGGTAGTGAATAGGTATATGCTATTAACTCAAGCAAGCTTTCCAAGTCTTTTCACAACCCCCGAAAAAATATCCTTTTCCACATTAACGTGTTTCATGTCAAAGAACATGCGAATATGTACATCTAAAAAAATTATATATTCTTTTATTGTCAAAAAATATATATATACTGTCTGCTTTAATAGTATTATCACCCCCACCACCAACCACCATCACCAAAGTACTGTATTGTTGTCATAATTAGGTATGTCTTGCTGTCTATTATCTATCACCACAATCCTCTTTACATAATATACTACACAGGTATAAAGAAAATTATTATTATTATTTTTTGTGAAGTAGTAGAACAAGCTACTAACTAACTACAAACCAAAAAAACTACTACATAGTGAATAATATCGATATTTATACTGACAGGGGATCATAAAGAAAATCCAGTAGGAAAAAAATGTATCATCATCGAATACCTCCATGCATATAATATACGATGAGATGGAATAGTATTATATTTTTTTATAGGTATAGTGTATTATAGAAAGGGATGGCGGATGTAAATGCTAATCCTGGCTCTCTAACATTCATCCTGTCATATTTTTTTGTCCATACTTTTATTATTGGATGAAAGTAAAGTATTTTTCCTATTCTGCTACCTACCTACTTTACGTGCATGTGTGTTTATAAGTATTTTACGTACTTTCTGTGTTTCTCATACAGAAGAAAAAAAAAGAAAGACGACGCAGAGGATAAAAAAGAAAAAAAGTTGCTGCTGCTACTGCTGAGCATAATATACATATAAAGGCTTGTATCACGTTGCCCTCCAGTCGTGATGTGAGATAATGAATGACACAAGAAGAAGAAGAAGGAAAAAAGGAGAAGAATATTATGTTGGGGACAATGGTTTTATGTCTTTATATACGTTAATACTCACCCTGGTTGTGTCACATGTCACATACATATAGCTTTATTTCTACATACCTACATGACAGATTTTCTTCCCTACCTAGGTAGAAAATACAAGCATTTTCTTCGTATATATTTTGATATTCCGAAAAAAAATTATAAAGAAACCATTATAATCGTGATCATGATGATGACTTCATTGATCGGAAAGAAATGACTGTATATTTTTTTGTTGTTGCTTGTTGTACTTGAAGTAAAGTCGATTCACTGATGATCATGATGATGATAATAATAATGCGCTGTACAACAAAAAGAAAGAAAGCAATCTTTTAAAAAATATTATTACCTCCGTCGTTCATCGTTTCTTACTTTTTTTTTTACAAAAAAGCTACATCTGAAAAAAAGTACGGTATTGTTGGTGTCTTTCTTCAAGGCTTAGTAATAGCTGCTGCTGTGCTGCTCTGATTTGCACAGCAGCAGACTAACCAGGAAAAAAACATCATATAAAATATAGATATATGAAAAGTTTTATTTTGGTAAAGTAATGGTAATGCACACGTCTTTTTTATAGAAGTATATAAAATATATACATAGTTTTTTTACTTTCAAAAATCACATCACTTTTTCTTGGTATTTGAAAGAAACCTCCCAGAAGAAATTAAAGTGATCAAAGTCGAACGTTGTGTTCTGTCGTGAGCGACATTGATAAGAGGAAGGATTTTCCAATTATTTTTTTATTTCAAACAAGCACATTACATTTATCTCATGTAAATTTGTGTGTTGTGGTATATGAATATATATATATATATATATGTTTTTTACATAAATTGGGTCTGTAAAATACTTTTTTTTAAACCTTCCGGGATGCCGACTATACACTTGTCGTATACTTTTTCCTATTTTATTCGCCCGGGCAAAGCCACATAGCTAAGCTGCTATTAGGTGACAGTAGAAAATGATGGAATTGAATTGGTTTAGTATGTGTGCATACTCTACACTGTCAGTAATGCCAAGTAAATTAGGTAGATACCTACCTACCTATAGCATTTTACTAACGATAAAAAGACACATTATTTTTTCTTGGCTTTTTTAATATGCTTTTTCACATTCTTCACTAAAAAAATTTCTTATATGATATTATGTACTTTTCTGAAAATCTGAAAAAAATTATATACGCATTTTCATTCTCTTTCTCTCTGTACGTCTAATTGGCGTGGCATTTCTACCCTGATAATATCATTGACAAGTTGAAGAAAAAATACCTGCAAGTGACAAGTTGGCATTCATTGTGTAGTAGTAGAATTTTAGACAGTTTTCCTTTTTTCTCGACGTTGTTTTCTTGTGTGCAAAAAATATAATTTTCAACGTGTAAATTAGAAAACCTTGCTTGCGGATATTGACGCTTTTGTTCATTGAGTAGTAGTAATAATAAAGACTATAGAACTTTATAATATGTTACGAATTATTTGAAAATTTCTTTTCCTGCTTTCATCAGAGTAGAAGGAAGTAGGAAATCAAAACTTGGTAATAAGCAGGAAGTAGTAATAGAGCTTTTATACGGCAAGGACCCATTACTACTTTGTCTGCTTATTGTTTACTGACCAGTAGTGCAATTGTACTGAATTGAAGCTCTAAATAGCTCACAACTCACTTTTTCTGTACTGCTTTCCCCTTCAATTTTACCACATAATTTTTGTAATTCTGTTCCGTTGTTGTTGCTGCACGTGTGCCTATTATTATACCTACCAAGGCTCGTTCATAAATAAAACAATAAGCAAGCGGAAGAACAAAGCCAGCAGAAAATAACATAATATTCGTGTAGTAGTATTGATTAATAAAATATAAATCATCATCATCATCAAAAGAACGAACCATTTATGACTCTTCTTCTTTTTGTGCACACCAGTAGTGCGGCAAAGATTGTTTGCATTGTTTAGATTGCTTTTCTCCTCTACCAGTGACTGATCATCATCATGATCATCATCATCCTTGGAAGCAGTCGTCGTAGTAGAAGTAGACTTGATTGGTTTCTCTGAAAAAATAAAAAATTGAATTTATTCCGTAAAAAAATTTTGTATTGCGGACGTGAACACAATGGAAGGATTTTTTTTATTTGCCAACTAAATAATAATAATACTCTATAATCTCTGGTGCATAAAGTTAGGTAGACAGACATACATGTAATAGTAGTACGCACGTAAGTGAACGCGTGACATTTCTTTCCGACACCGTACATAAAAGAGTACTCATATTATTCATTTTCTCGTTCGTTCCACACAAAATTAAATGTACCTAAGCACACAGAGAAAAAAAGAAGAGAAAAAAATGCAAAAAAACGCAATGGAATTACCCGCTGGTATATTTGATGAATTGGTTTTGGGAGAACAACCGCTTTCAGAACAGCAGCAGAGGCGTGCGCTAGTTGAATAGTCATTTATGTAGAATGAATCCGAATCGGCAATGCATTCCAGGCGCCCATTTTGCAAATGAGAAATCCAATCCAAAGGAAACTTGAAACCGGAAAAATTACACTGTGCGGGAAAAGCAACCAGTGCGTTCTTTGTCAAGTCGGGTGGTGTGCTCTGCTCTTCCATCACGATCTCATTTTTACTGCTCCTAGAATGGATGACATACATACATGCATACAATTGTTTAAATTAAATATGTATATAGAAAAATGCTTAACAATGCAAAACAATCTATATAGCCATTCTACAACTGTAATAAAGACCAAAGCTAGCTACCAATGGTAAATAAAATACAATAATATTAGCTCAGTTGTTTTATTTTTATATTCTAGGAAATGTACTCGTATATATTCTAATTAGCATATTATTTATTATACAAAACACAATTCTAATTAGCTTTTGTTCAAGCTAACATCCAACTAACTATCAATATGAGCCAAATAGAAATGGATTTTAAGAAATAACTGAAAAAAAAAAATAAAAAAAAATTTAATTTTAACCTAAATCGTAGTAGTAGCACCAGAAAAAAGTTAAAGATAGGTTGAATGGTATATAGCTTTTAATATGCCTTTTTATTTGGGAATCTTCAGTTTAAAAGGACAAAGTGGAAATCGGAACAAGTGCTGGAATTTTTTCATACAACTAACTCGTCCATGTTCATTATAATAGAAACGTATAGCATAATATGTCCGTGTTAGTTTTTTCTGCCTCTCCCCTATAAACTTTATTTTCCACCCCTTTCAAGCCCCTAGTTTCCTAACACCAAGGCGTTAGCACACAACTGATAAAAAAGCATGTTTCACACAGATCAGAATGCAAATTCCGAATTAAAACGCCTCCGCCCCGTATTCTTCTTCTTCTTTTTTTTCTAGTTAAACTCAACTTTTCTCAGCAGCCAAACACCCAAGCAGTAGTCGAGTCGAGGAGTTAATGTTAAAAAAAACAAAAACCTGACAAAAAAAGGATTCGATTGAAAGCGGAAAGTCCACCTACATAAAATAAGAGCATTTCAAGGCTACTGGATAAAAAAATACCTACGTAGTATGTAGTAGGTAGTACATGCATGCATACATTCCAAAACTAACTGCCAAAGTGTGCGTTGGTATTTATATATATGTATGTATGTATGTTAAAGCTCAAAGCATTTTGACTGAGAAAATCCATCCATTTTGTATAATGTGTATGCAAAGCTGTATCTGTAATTTTGCTTTTAGTACGTAAGCGTTTCGGCCATTTGATGCAATTCCCACGTTATTTTCAATGCCTCAAAATCACTTATCACTTGTAAATGACTCGGATGCGATATGAGATGAAGGGAAACGAGAGAGGCTCTCAGCTTTTTCTCGGTTTCACAAAAAGTGTTATTGATATGCGTATTATAGCGCCGCGGCAGTAGTAGTAGTTGAAGCACGGTGGTGCCTGAGCGTGTAAGTGTTGAGCTACAACAACAACAGCAAAAATGCGTATTATAGCGCCGCGGCAGTAGTAGTAGTTGAAGCACGGTGGTGCCTGAGCGTGTAAGTGTTGAGCTACAACAACAGCAGCAAAATAACTACTGAAATCACTGCAACTTATACTACCAGCAGTCCAAAACGAACGTATATACATTTATGTATATTTATTTTTTTTCAATCAAATTTCGTACGTGAGACACGTACACAGACACATTTAACAGGCTGAATAAAGCAGCAAAAGCAGCAGCAGTAGAGAAAGTGAAAATAAGGGAAAATGGAAAGCATTATTAGTTTTTGTGTACTATTTTGTTGTACAATCACCCAAGCTCCGCGCGACTGTATTATGAATACTAACCTAATATACAAAAACAACATTGCACAAACAGCAGCAGTAACAGCAGCAGTACATTCATCCTCTGATAATGATTATCAGAATGAGATGGTGGTGGTGGCGGTGGTGGTTTATTCATGGAATAATATGCTGTGTGCTCTTCTTGCAATAAGTGCACGTAATGAACAAAAGCAGAGAGAAAGGAATAATTACATTAACAAAATCTCCGTATGAATCCTGATGGCAATCTGCTTGAGATAGCGGAGTCGAGTTTACAAGATCCCCTTCTTTTTCCTCCACCTCCTCCCTCCTCTGCTGATGTTTTTGCTGTTGTTGTAGATCTGAATGAGGATGATGGATTCTGTTAAAACTGGTTTCATGAAATTCGTCACATTGTTTTTGACAGGAGCAGTGTGAGCTGCTATTACTACTATCCGCTTCTTCTTCTCCACAAGAGAACTCAGGGTCCATTAGTTTGAACATGGCGGATTTCGACAGACAATACGTTTTAGCATGTCCAATATTATCAGCTAAAAACAAACAAGGAAACAGCGTGTTAAATGCTTACAAAAGGGGTAGTAGTCGAAGCTATAGTAGTCGTAGTAGTTCTTTATCGTGGTGGTTGCTGTTGAGTAGTATATGCGTGCCCATTAATAAGCGTAATTAGTTGAAAATGTAATATTTTTTAGCACACAACAACAACAGCAGCAGCAGCTGCTAATGACATAATACATGTATTATACTGACTATAGTGTGTGGAAGGAATAGTATTTCATTTATGAATTCCTCTTTATATCAGCAAAATAATAATAATGATGATAATGATAATAGCACTGTATTTACATACCTTTCCCTTCACCACTATTGGTAGAGTTTTCAGTGGCTCGTCCATTGTTAACAAGTTCCCGCATACCCACCACTGAAGTATGACTTTCTTCCAGGTACGCAAATAAACCTGATCATGTAGAAAGAAAGGACAAAATAAAATAGATTGCTAGCTAATAATATGGCATATATCCATACACATTGTATAGTCGTACATAACAAGAGATGAATCAACCCTTTTTTATAGAATTTGATTGATACTCAGTTAAGTGAATTTCCTTCCGCATATAAAAAACAAAAGACGGAAAAGAAACAATGAGCTCAGGTGTGTGTGTGTCTCTTTCCCTCTTTAGCTCCCTACTAGATACAAGTATAACGTTCCATTTAGAGAGATGGGGAAGATGGAAGAGGGAAAATAAAAACAAAAAACTTGTAACCCTTCTACTTCTTCTTGGTAAGTTTAATCTTTTGCAAAGGTAAGCAGTTACAGTGATGGTAGTAGTCGTAGTATAGTCGTAGTTGTTGTAGTAGTAAATAAATGAAAGCGTGACATCTGCATAAAAAATTCACTCCGTGAAATAGTACTCTTGAAAAAGAGAAAAGAAAGCAGCAGAAGAGGAGAAAGAAACAATACGTAGATTGTTAGTAGATCCGATCTCATCATCTTATTTGTTCATTCATCCCTGAAAGAGAATTTTGTATAAGCCACCATGAATTAAATATATATTATGTGCCTTTGCATCTATTTAAGAATATACATACATATATACATATAGGTAGACATGCTATATGTATTATTATCCTCTCTGGTTAGTATATTATATCATCCATCGGTTCTTTTACGTTTTAATATGCATGCATGTAAGTAAGCTTTCGCGTAGAAGTTGTAGTTGTAGTAAAATGCGCACTTGTCTTGTTCTTTCTTTCTCTTTCTCTCTTTTCTATAATATATTATGCATGACGTCTTTTTCTGATGTGCTAAGGAAGAATATTATTATGTATGTCGTCTTATTAGTAAGTTTACTAACAAAAGGAAAAGCAAGAAAGAAGAAGAAGAGAAAGAAGTGTGTGTGTGTGTGTGTGTGGCGGGAGCCAGTTGACTCAATAGAATTTTAGCTATTTATGGGCCAGGATTAGTAAAGATTTAATCAGAATTTCTAATATGCTTCATTATTTGTATAAAATGAAAGACTCTTGTTTCACCTATAATAACAAGAAGTAGTAGTAGTAAGTACCTTTGTCTTGCAAGCAAACTATTCTTTTTCCTCTACTTCCCAAACACACACACAGACAGACAGTGTATGTGGAATGGCAGGTGTGTATACACTCTAATATGTAAGTAAAGTGAAAGTACTCTAGTCTTGTGTATAGTAATAATAATAGCAGTGGTAGTAGTAGAAAAGGAACAAGGAACGAAATGTGCTTAATCAGCGCTTTTTACCTTTGTCTTGCAAGCAAACTATTCTTTTTCCTCTACTTCCCAAACACACAGACAGACAGTGTATGTGGAATGGCAGGTGTGTATACACTCTAATAAGTAAGTAAAGTGAAAGTACTCTAGTCTTGTGTATAGTAATAATAATAGTAGTAGTGGTAGTAGTAGAAAAGGAACAAGGAACGAAATGTGCTTAATCAGCGCTTTTTGTAATTTCCTGAGAAGCGGTGAAGCAACCAGAGAGAGAGAGAGAGAGAGGAGCAATAACTTGAGTACAAGTTCAGCTTTATCACCCATTTTCAATGAGTACTTAAAAGACAAAAGAGGACCAAAAGGAATTGTAGCATGCAATGTACACAAACACACATAGACTTTAACAAACACACACACAACACTCACAAGCAACGGCAAGAACGTCGTGGAAAACAATTTAGTATAAGCCAAACTGTAAACTTTGTTATATTTTTTTTTAAAAAAGAAAGAAAGAAAGATAAGGTAACAGAGAAAACATACTGTGAAGTCTTCATAAAAGTTAAAACAGAAGAGAGGTGTATGTGTGTGTGCATGTGTCTTCTTCTTCTTTGCATCAGTTTTAGCAACACAGTGTAGCAAAAAGACGAAGAAGAAGAAGAACAGAAGAGCTCATTCGTTTTTGTGAGTCTCTTTAGTAAACTTTCTGTGTCTTCCCTCTCATCTCTCTCTCTCTCTCTCTGCCTCTCTTTTGATGATGATAATAATCTTCATTTACATGGGGCTTTCTGAAACCAAACATAAAATACGCAGAATGGTAGAGAAGTAACAGCAGAGCCAGCAGTAGCAGGAAGTGATGTATTTTTCAAAAGAAATAAAGGCACAAGAGTACTACACAAACGCACAGGAATCAAGTGAAAGGAATACACTTTACATAAAGGCGTTATTATCTACTACTACTACTACTAGTTTCATACCCTACCTTCCTATTACTATTATTATTATTATTTTCTTTAGTACTGGCCCAGCACACGGCTTTTTTTGTTCTAATAAACAGACACACAAGCAAAGTTAGGCCCTTAGAAAGAATAACTAATTAAGGTTGTAGGAAAAGGAGACTTTTTTTGTTCTAATAAACAGACACACAAGCAAAGTTAGGCCCTTAGAAAGAATAACTAATTAAGGTTGTAGGAAAAGGATATCCTATATAAGCTTTAATGAGGGGATATTATTTCATTGTATTAGAAAAGGTGCAAGATATACAGACAGACATACATACATAAACTGTTATTATAACATGTTATGCTAAACTGGTTTAAAAAAGGAACTTTCTCTGCATACGCAACATATGACTAAGTAATAATCTTTTAAAATGCTCTCTCTCTCTCTCTGGGCTCTTCAAAAATCAACCTTGCAGGTTATTTTCCTTCCATTCTGTGACAACAAGTACTCACTACTCACAACTCACCCTATTTATATGACATGTTTGAAAAAAATATGCCATTTACTAAAATATATTATGTATAAGCCACCTATTTCATTCATGTGTATTTTCTTATGTGTGTGTGCTTCTTTTTTCTTTTTTTTAAAGTCAATACGTAACGCTAAAGTGGAATAAGTAACAAGAAAAGAAAGTGGTCTTAAAGAACAGTATTGACTACACCCTGGAGTACAAGAGTAATAGTAGTAGAAGCGTATAAGCCATTCTACTCTGCTGCAGTAGTAGTATTAGTAGATAGTCAGGTTAAACAAGACACAAGGTAAAAACCTTGTTTTTTTGTACTTTCGTTGCCACTGCTGCTGGTATAAATGAGCTTTCGATTTGCACAAGAATATAGTGTATAGTGGATAGCAGCAAGACAAGGAATAATAAAGATGTAAAGTTTTTTTTGTTTGTTAAAAACTTTCTTTGAAGTTGCAAAAAAAAAAATAATAAGTAGCAACGGTTTTGTTGGAGAGAGAAAAGGGTTGTTTTGTGAGTTGACGAGGAGGGAGGGTTAACGTGTAGCAGTGTATAGTAGAAGCAGTGGAGTTACTGAAATGTGCTCAAAGGGGGTAATACCGAGTAAATAGAAAAGGAGAAGAGGAAGAATAACGTGTGAGTGTGTATGTTATAGTAGCAAGCATGATCATCGTGATGATGATAAAGTTTGAACTATTAATAACACTGTAAAATGGGCAATTAGGGAATTTTAAATGTAAACTGAGGAGATATAGATACATAAATATTGCAGCAGTATTTACGTACACACACACACACACACACAATGAGCTCTGCTTTTGTAGAAAAGAAATAGATTTAAAAAAAAATTTACACAAAAAAGTCAAACTCAATACAGTTTATGTAATGCAGTAGTACTACTACTATTTATGTGTTTGGAAGGAAAGAGAGAAATACTGATTGTGAGTGTGGAACATGGAAAAAAAGAAGCTGTATGACGTTGGGTTTATTTTGATGATACTGATGATCATGTTGATGATAATAATGTGCGCAGAGGTAATTACACATTGTCATTATTTTTAAAAGACAGAGAACACATCTGTTTGACAACTCTCGACACCCACATACACGCTTACCTCCATTGAACTGGAATGTTTCCGCGACGAGCTTCAAGGAAGCTGTTGTTCCAGACGTAAATATCACAGTGTAGTCGTCCGCAGTTGTTCCGAAATGTGCCAGGATTCTGTGAGAGATAAATCAAAGCGAAGCTATTATCATTTCAATTAAAACTTTCAAATTTGGACAGACAACTGCATTTTTAGGAAAAACATTTTTTTTGCTCAGCAAGATAAACTTTCAAGTGATAAAAAAATGTCGTTATCTTGAAGAAACACTTACACAAAGGAAATTATAGTAAAAAAAGCAAGTTCAACTTGTCACGAGCCACAATATACGTTCATTGGGGTAACGAGAGATTATACTGTTTTCTAGATAATATATTTGATAATGAATGATGGTTTGAGTCAAAGCTACATACAAACCATTTTTAAAGGAAATTCTTACTTTTGCCTCACGTAGTCAACCGCATCTGTTGTAATTGTACTTGATGGATTTCTCGAGTGAGGATTACTGTACAAAGTTGATTGCAACTCGGAAAAATGCGAGTTTATTTGGCTTGATGCGTATAGGGATGCTCCAGCATGATCTAGATAGCACGCGTCTGTAAAATGGAAAAAAAATTTGTATATTTAACCAATCGGCCTTCATTTTTGTACTTGCAATTCGTTAATTTAGTGGATTTTAACTATTTTTCCGTTTTGATATTAATGAAAGCATAAATTGGCAGAAAACTATAGCATTTAAGAAGGGGTTGTAAATTTTTTTTACGCCTACATAATATTCTAGTTAGGCCATGATGCATTCTAATAAATTATCGAGCGGAAAAAGGGCTCTCATTTTAAAAGAGTCTTTTCTGCATTTATTAGCATTTTCTAGGAATCAACGAATGCACTCGATTTTTAAAGCTTTTTTTGAAGTTCCACTATCAAAAAGTCATTTTACTTGACTTAACTGTATCTACTACCTGTGTGTATGCAAATTAGATAGAAGAAAGTTACCCTTCTTAAATGCTAGCTAGCTTATCAAGTAGCGAAAATTATTGAGCTACATACTCTATGTAGATATTTGTACACGTTTGTCTGTCTGTCCGGTTAACATGATATCTTAATATAGCAATATTTAATGCTCTGATTTTTAATTTTTAATGACATAATTGACAAATAAAAGAAATTCGATGATTTTGGTTATAAAGCAACAAAAACGAGAAAAGTTGATTGAACTATATACACATTGCAACTGTTTTGTTCCCGCTACGTTTTCTATTAAGAGTGTGCAACTTCTATAATATTCCATTCGTAAACCTGTCTTAAGATGACATACATGTGTAAAACGAGAGCACGCTGCGCTAGTGCAGTAGAAGCAGCAACAATGATGGCTTATATATAGCAAAATCCACATTCATCCAAAATATTATTACACTTCTCCAGCTTCTTTCTCTCTCATTATTATTATTATTATAACATATTCATGCAAAAGTAAAGAGATTAAACTGACTTTTAAGTCGACTGAACTCTGCCTTCAACTTTTGAAGCTCATCCTCATTTAAAATCTCCTCGTAGAATACTCCCGCCGACTCTGGAGAGGTTTCGTAATTTTCTACGTCTTTTCCATCCTCTTTGCAGTCATCGTCAGCAGCAGCACCACCACCACCACCTCCATGTTCCGCGTTATATCCCGCTGTTGTTGCCTGCTCCTTCTTTTTATTCCGTACATCCATGATGGTAATCCTATCTTTTGCATGGTTCTCTTCCTCTAAATCGGGCTTCATCTTGATGACAACGAACAACGCAACGTCGTAGCAATATACACAAATTTTCCTTGCCTTTTCCTTCTTCTACCAACAACAAACGTCTATGATGAGAAGGACGCAGCAGACTTGTCAAAAACTTCTTTTGAACGAGTAGTAGTTCACTTCTTCTTGTTGTTGATATATACAGTCAGTATTGTATGTATGGACTATAGCGTGTGTGTGTTTATACGTGGACGTATTATATACATTTATGTATCTTGATATTTTTTTTCGGAGGATCACCTTTAAATCCGCTTTCTCTTCAGCAATAATAAGCAAAGAGAGAGAGAGAGAGAGAGCAATTCTATCCTTGCTGCCACTTTCACCACCGCCCCTTCGTTTTTACCTGCTTGTCTCTGTATAGTACGTGTATTTATGTATGTATGTATATCTTGGTAAATTTTTTGTTGTGCTCCTTTTCCTCCTTCCAGCAACAGACTTCTCTGGAAAAAGAAAAGAAAAGTGGTATTTGCCACATAAAGAAGCACACACACACACATATTTCCAACAGCTCGAATATATATATTTTTTGTCTCATTTTGGTTATCATCATCATCCAAAGAAAAAAAAATCAGCCTTTACTTGCGTTTACTTTACTTTTACTTTGCATACATTATTATTATATGCCATGCAACTACTACTTACTACTATACTAGTTCCATTAATACCCCGTTTTTCTGGAATAAGAATCTATTATGCAAAAAAAAGAAGTAGGCTTTTTTGTCATGATGATGACGATGATGATGGGTAGATAGGCGAACAACAACGTGCTATAGTATAAATGAACACACAACAATGAGCAAAGATGATGATGAGGAGAGAGAGAGAGAGAGAGGAAGTAAGCAGCAGCAGCAGCTTTTTTTAAAAAAACCAGCGGGATGGATATCGATTATTCTGATTACTTTCTACGTGCGTGCGTAAGCCATGATACTCGAGATAAAAAAAGAAAATTGGATTTTTAATGATAGGATCAGTATTGATAACAGATCAGGTAATATAATGATTTCTCACATCTGCATGTGATGGAGAAAAAAAGATGTTGACAAAAAGAAGAAGGATACTTACATTTGCACGGATTTTTTATTAAGCTAAAAAAATATATTATTATTATTATTATAGCAATCGTCACAAGAGATTTTTATCGGAAGGAGAGAGGAAGATGCTGATTGGTAAAGACGCTATTATTGTTAAGATTTTCCGTGTGTGCGATAAGCTGCTGCTGCTTTCATATCTCTCTGTCTGGACGTGCACGTTTTCGATGAAGATGTGAGAATAATAAGTGCCATGTTGTGAGATGATTATTAAAAATGAAGAAAAAATGGAGAAAATCGGCTTAAAATTGCGAAAAAATGGGAAGAAAACGACATAACGCTCATGTAAGTCTAAACTCATTAATACGGGGTAAGAATGGTATATTCGACAGAATGGATGAAGTTTAAAAAGGAAAAAAGCAATTTACATAATATTTAGGTCTAACTATCTATCTATCCATTTTTCAAAAAAGGTTGACGTGCTTGATACTCCAATTATCACTTTTTTATCATCACTGCGATCAGCGTTATGTACCCCATTAAGGCATATCATGCAGAGACGCGGAGGATGTCATGTCATTCTGAATGGTTTCGAAAAACTCATGTAGAAAACGTTGACATGATTAAATAGAAAAGAAAATGAATATAAACGTTTAGTTTTGGACAATTTCGTTTTTTTTTTGTTTTCATATACAAAAGCAACAAAAAAGTGATACAGACTGGCAATCTCTAAAATTATGTCGTGTGGAATGACAAGAAATTCTAAACACGAATATATCACGTCATATTTCATAATGGCGCCAACTGTAGGGTTAGCTGGTGTATTTATTTTTACCCCAGATTGATGAAAACTTGATAATTTTAATGGTTTTGTTTGTTTATAAATACTTTAATAAGTATATGCAATCATAAAAAAAATTGTGGGTTCTATTTGATCTGCAAGTTAAGTTGTAACTTGCTGAAAATGCATGTATGCATCTATCTATCAACAAAAATGCTCCAAGCCACTCTCTGATCTTTGTGTCGGCAAAGCAGAAAGCCTAAATTGAAGTATAATGACTGCAGTGCAATTGACTATTAAGGTGACTCATCCATCATTATCATTATCGTTCCTACTTCAAAATCTTTACGTTGCACAATGATAAAATGAACTTGTTAAAAAGTACCTTCTTCACGGTTTTGAAACAGTGAGCAGTCAGCACATCAATTGTTTACATATTAAAAACTACAATAGAAATTACTACATGAATCTGCTGTGATCAGATAACGAGCGTTTTTTGGTAAGAAACGCAAATAGATGACAATAATAATACAAGAGATGGCCTTGGGTTGAGTATAATCTTGAATTCATTTTACTTCAAGTTTTTTTTTGCTTGCAAATAAGCACAACTGCATATTACAGCCTAGTAATATAATATATATAAGCG
>JAHZMT010001139.1:0-27000 GCA_027743785.1 Sinhomidia bicolor
ATATTATGCAATATAAATTGTTGTGCAGCTCCTATCTGACTGGATTTTATATAAAAGTACAGAACATTCACCACATTTTTGGATTTTCCAGTCAGTGAGGACTGAACAGAGTGTAGGAGGAGGTAGGCTACTGAAGTGATGAATCACTAACATCTTGTCTTCACCTCGACTCATTTTTTCCCCTTTTAGTACATTCATTTTTATGTATATGACCACAGTAGAACACACATTGTACTCATAGCTTGCCCGTTGTATAGTCATTATTATGCCTGTTCACAGGTGAGAAACAAATCATTTCCTTTTGGCTGTAGAAAGAATTACGAAATCAAGACAAGGCTTGAAAATCTGTTTCAAGAGGCATATGAAGTGCAAAAAAAGAGAAATAGAACCACGCAGCCCAGTCAAATATGGCTGTACACTACCTTCTCCATTATCACCACCACACAAGTCTTTTGTTCAGAAGTGTATATTACACCACAACCCTCCAAACTTTCCTCCTTCTCTGTGTAGGCGTTGTACAAAAATAATATGTAATTTCAGTTGTGCCGCTGATCCAAAGTTCACACAATACTTTGCTCTTTAGGGACCAAAGAAGCACAAGCAGAGAGAAGGATTATTATTAGTTTCTCTGACTGAAGCTGACAATGATCAGTTTGTTTTGGATGTCAGGTACTACTCAAGCAGAATATATACAGTGGTGCTTGAGAGTCCTGTGTTATTACCACACATTATAGAACGAGAAGTTGGAGAGAGAAAAAGAATTACAACAGCTTTATTTTCACAAAAGGAGTTGATTAGCTTTGTGAGTTTGTATTGGTACTTGGTATGCAAAAAACGAAGGTGTCTTTAATGGATACAGGATCAGAGCAAAATAATAATAATAATAATTGCAATCAACATCGCGATGAGGATACTGTCACATTTCAAGTCAAGTGGTGTGTGTGGTGGCACGATGAGATTTTTAATGTGTGGTAATGTTACCAACAATATAATTCCCGAAGAAAATGAAAGGGGCGAGAGAGAGAGAGAATAAGTTGTTTTATTATCCGTGTCCATCCATGCAATATACGTTGTTGTACCACCAGCCAACACTTGTTTCTCTTCTATTTTCCAACTTACACACTCTTTTCTCTTTTTTTCGTTCAGGCTCATTCTTCTTCCTATCAGATGGTAATGTGATGACGTGATTTTTTTTCTGGAGAAAAAATAAAGTACCACCGCTACATTACATACAGATTACAACGAATCCGATCTGAGAGAGAAGAGTAGCGATGGAGAAGAAACGACAATGAAGAGAAGGAAATGATTTTGATGCAGTGATACAAAATACAATACACATAGCCAAAGTCCTTTTTAGGACGAAAATACTACTACTGGTAGCAGCAGTAGCAGCATCATTTTTATTTTTAGACGATGACTTTTTTCTAGGCGTCTCTAACTCATTCTCTCTCTCTCTTCTGCAAGTAATCTCATACATTCTTCATTTGTATTCGCACTCAAAACTGCTCATTGGACCGTGCATGCACATTCGCTTCGCTCGCTAACATCACATCATCATCATCTGAAATATCGGGATACTCTTTTTTGTTGTGATGTTTTTTCTTCTTTCTTGTCATGTCGTCTTATTTTTCTTTTTTTCGTGTCATTTTCTTTGGAGTGGTAAGCAAGCAAAGAAAAGGACAAAAAACGAGATTTTGGAAATACACATAGAATAAAATGGAAGTAGGGGAGTGTATTTCCTCTTTTTCCCCTTTTATAGAATATAGTACTAGAAGTACAATTGGTACTGGCATATATACCAACTTTTGTTGCCAATGATGAGAATACTATACTAAATATATATCTGTTGTGTTGCTTTGAGCAAAAAAAGTAAATGAGTCGACTATAGCAATCTTCGCGTTACTTTCATTTTTTTCGTGAATGCTTTTTATGCTGCTTGTTGTTGTTGTTACTGCTGCTGCTGGCTGTGTCACTCATTCTGGCGAGATGAAGTTGACGCTGCTGAGAACGAAATTGATGGTCACTGGTCGCACACAGAGCATCTGCGGCGGAGAAAAAGTTTGTGCATGTTTCTCTTGAACTATACCACAAAACTTGTGTAGACGTGATATTACATGACACGAATGGACATTGACATTATTTTTTTTAAACTCTTTGATTTACATTACATTACATGTTTCGTGCAAAATTATACTTTTTTTCATAGTTGGGCTGATGTAATGGACTTAATGGGAAAACAAGAACAGCAAAGTCACATTTGCGAATAGAATGAGAGGGTTGAGATCATGGTGAAGATTTTATTTAAAATGCGCAAGTATCATGATTTCAAACGTCTAAACATATCATTTGTATTTCTTATTTTTTTTGGCTGCGTGGAAAGTACAAAGCGTCAGCAGAGTGTGCTACATACCGCATAGCCTCCAGCCACTGTAGCTAGGCTGCTATTTACATTATTACATATCCGTCAGAACACGTACTGAATAGCAAGGCAAAATAACACTCTGAACAATGAGGTGATGATGAAGTTGATGTTTTGATGTAGTTTTTGGAGGATGTGAGAATGGCTGTTAGGATAAAAAATGCGTTTTCACGGTGCGGTGTTGATGATAATAGTTGTGCAAAGGCAGATAGAAGTCATTGCAGATGAATTAAAATGAAAGTGCAATGGCTCTTCAAGAATGCATGCACGAGCATAGTCTGATTGTTTTGATTGTAATTGGGATGGGATTATGGGATGAACGAGTGGATACACTGCGGAGGAGCACTACATCTTTTACTTAGTTGTGCACTTACTTTGTTACATTTCATCATCGTCATCATTTTGATCTGTAGTTTTGCCTGTGTTGGTTGGTGGTAGGGAACGAAGAAGTTGTGTAGAATTATTGTTAGCCAGGTTCCTGTTGCTGCTGCAGCTACTATGCGTCTGCATGTCGCCATTATAATCACGTAATATTAGTGCGAGTGTCTGACATCACCAGGTTCATCATTATATCTCGCATCGTGATTGTCATTGTTTTTGTGTTTGCAGGGCATAAAAAATAATTGTATAGATGATGGAGTTACTCTTCTGCAATATAGTTACCCGAGCTGAGGCTTTTCGTCGAAAAGGGTATCACGATCACGAACTACAACAATGACATGTTAGAAATCAAGAGATTTTTTGTGGCTATCTATTAAACCGTGATTGTAACTGCCATGCAAAGAGTGACTAGTGTTGCTGATAAATTGGAAAATAAGATGATTGTATTGTATAGCCTACACATTTAAAATACTCTTACCCTCGTAAATAGCAATAAAAATGACTGCGTACACTGAAAATCATTTTGGCCCGAAATCAATTTAGATGCAACTAGTTTTTGCTGAGTTTAAAAAAAAGTTAAATGGATGTTGATGGACAAAGTGAAATGCAGGTGGAAGGCACACCTAAAATTTTTTTAAAGTGTACGTATTTTAGCAATAAATGATATAGGATGAGCTACACTGCACTGTGAAAGGTGGCAGATAACATGCATTTCAGTAAAGGACAACGTGGGTCAAAAAATTGGGCAAGTCATTAGTAATAACAAAAAAATCTATCAGCATAGTTCTTCATGATAAACTACTTTGTGTACTACATGACATGCAGTTAGTTAGTTACGCCACGTCACTGAGTTATTATTATTAATATAAAATTTAATTTAATCGTAAATACATGGATTGATACAGTGTATTATAAATCCAATTTCAACTTGATGCAAAATCATGGCATGGAACAGTATAATATGTAATACGGACAATGAACTCCAATGTGTTCTATTAGTCCAGTAAAAAAACTACCCTGCTTCCCGTCCGTAAGAAGTTTATAACCAAAATAATTTGGGTATTTACACGATGCTTTAAAAACTAGTGTAATAGAAAGAAGTAGTATAACATTGTGCGATGCTGAGCTACTGAAATGTTTTGTATTTTTTTACACATGAACAAAAAAATTATGCTCCATGCTCAGTGCCCCATTCAAAATCAATTCACTAAACCATAACAAGAATTTAAGCACGTTTTTAATCTTTAAAATCTAATCAAAACAAACTCAGTTTCTTGTTATTTTCCTATGCCCATAAAAGCACGTTTTTAAACAGATATTGCTTCCTGTGAAAACATATAACCGTAGCTCAAGCGGAACAAAAAATTTTGTAAATATAATTTACGTACGTTCATAAAGCAAAAATGTAAAAACAAGCAGGCCGTATAAGCATTATGGTCATTTTTTACACATTAAAATAATAAAACATACACTTTTTATGGACTCTATAATTTTTCCCCCTCTATCTACACAAGTAGTAAAAATACTGCTCTATATATTGCAACATTTACTTTTCTGAACAAAATGTGAAGACACCATTATTTCAAAGGGGAAATGCGGTTTTTTACTATAGTTCTCTCCCTACTCCATTTATCCTTGCTATCGAAGCAGCACTCAGTTCCGCTGATGATGATACTGCTGATACTACTACAACTACTCATAATAATAATGGTTCGGCAAACAGACCTCTGAAAGGTCCAGACATTTTGCTTACTACCACGCATTCGGTCAACTTCAACTCTGTCATAATTACAACAGCACATCACTGCTACGTGGATGCCACTATGCTTATACCAACTAACAATTATTATTACTACTATGCTATATATTGCTGCTCATTTTACCAGTAGAGCTATTTGCTTCTCTCTTGATTTCAGCCTTTTTTTCTCTCCTAGTTAATGGCAACTACACCATCTCATCATCAACGAGAGTAGTAGCAACATCATCAAAGAAAAATCTGTCTGTCTAGTTGAACTCCTCTCTACTACTACGCGAGCAATCTTTTGCATCTTCTCCTTCCTAATATCTTTTCCACCAACTCTATGTTCTTTTTCCTGTTTTAGAGATTGTGCTATCATATCGAGTAGAAAACCATATAATTTTTTTCGTCTTCTCTTCGTGTTCTGAAACAGCAACAGCAGTAGTGGCTACAGTAGCAGCAGCAGCAGAAACAGCAGATGATAAAACACATTTTTTTCTGTTATCCTCCTCATCATCATTATTGTGGTAAAGGGTGAGGAGAAGAGAATGCCTATATGTCTGTGTGTGTGGTTTGTCTGCCAGGCCTGTGCTTCTCCTTACAACAAACTGTATTATAAAACATAGAACGGAGAACCCAATAGGTTATTTGTCAGTCACTCACTTTTAGTAGAACTGCTCACTTGCTTACTCAAACTCACTCTCAGAGATCCACGCTGTTATGCAGTCAAGCAGGCAGGCAGAGCTAGAGAGAGAGAGACAGGGAGAAAACCTACAAAAAAAGAAGAAGAGAGTAGAGAGGAAACACACAGGCAGGCAGTCAAGTAAAGAAAACTATCATCAGCAGAGAGCATCGGAAATAGAAGGGTTAAGTATTCTATCATCAAGCCAGTCAGTCTTTCAGATGTTTTCGTGAAGGAAGGAAGCTTATCTTTTTTTCCTGCGGTGCTGCTATTTCCTTACGAGGAAAAAAATCAGAATAGCTGTCAGTTGGTTCTTCCTTATATGAGTAATCCTTGTGGTCTTTTTTTGGCCGTATGTACATGTAGGGAAAACGACAAGAGACAGCGGTAAAAAAACTGTCTCTTTCTTTATAGGAATAATAATCTCAGCTTTTTTTAAAAACTGATGTATTTATATACTAAATTTTTTGTGGGTTTTATCCATGTTCTACATTGATTGGAGAAGAAAATCCATAAATGCGATAAAGCGGAAGGAAAAGAAGAAGCGTATTAAGAAATTGTCAAATTCGTAGTGGATCCTCTCTTTTTTTATCTGGGTAATATGTTAGTAGTGGTTGGTAGTAGTGGTGGGGTGGTATGGGAATAGTGCTGAGTTGTCATTTTCATAACATTTTTTTCCTCTTCATTTTTCTCAAGATTCGATATCATCATCATCATCATATATGATATTAGCATGCTCTCAATGACATTAAAACAGTGAGTCGTGTGGTGAACAAATAAAATTCTGAGTGTGTGTGTGTGTGTCTTTGACTTGATCATATAGCATTTTATGGTGGCATTTGGCGGTGATAGTGAAGACGCTGGAGAAATACTAAACTATAATATTACAATAAAATATCGCTAAAGATTATTCACGTTTTTGTCCACACTCACACACAATCATCTTTTTCTTCAAAGAAAGTTTTGTGTGCTTTTGTTATATGTCTTCTTTCTTCACTACTGGATTATTGGAATCATTATTATTATTGTTATAGAAGACCATAGAAGCTGGATATCTCTTGGCCAACTCTTTCATATCTACTTTTATTCCATGTGAGACTCATCCGACACTTGACTGTAATACGAATGAGGTAACATATCTTCATCATCCTTTTATGCTGTCCTAATGATAGAACATGTCAAACCAAGCACAAATATTCTCTTGCATATAACGAGCATATTATTATTACCAACTTTTCCATTTTTATGTGCCGTATCGCTCATTAGTAGTAGCACTTGCACGGTTTTTTCAGCAAATCAGCAGAAAAAAGGAAAAGAACGCCTGGTATTACTACACCCGTACGTGCTGTCATTAACGTTTTTTAGTTGTTTGATTATATATCCAGTATAAGATGATATGCACATGCACATTCTTTATACCTAGAGAGACAAGTTATGGTGAGAGAATCCTAAAATGCGTTGCTGTTGCAAGGTTTACACAGATGTGAGCGGCTGTTGAAAAGCAAATTCTTCTGTTTCTGCCTTCTCCTCATCAAAAAAACTTTCAGATTTGCTTGCTGCAGTGCATACAAAAGCGTCACGCTTGACGTTTGTTTTACCATCTTGAATATAATTTTTTTCTTTTATTTGGAATAAAATGGTAGTATAGTAATGATGATCACCATGATCGTGCTGATAATGCATTTAGGCTAAAAAAAACTGGGAGTATATAGTTTTTTTTCCAATATATAGCTATCACGTCTACAATAATAATAATTATTATTAACGTTTCCACTAGTACATTTTTTCTCATGAAATTAAGCGGCATAGTTTTGCAAACTTGAAATTTCTTATTAATTCCCCTCGATCTTCCTTGCATTGCGTATATATAGACTAATAAGAGTAAAGGCTAATCACAAATCCTTTCTTTGAGTTTTCCTCTTCTTCTCTCTCTCTCTCTCTTTCTTTCTGTTTGCCTTTTCCCTCTGCTACCTACCATTAAAAAGTTTTTTTTGTGTTTCATCTACGTATGTCGTAGCTGAGCGCAGTAGTCACTACTTTTTTCCTAACAGAAAAAGTTTAACTTGATTCTTCTTGGATTTAAGCTAATCTGTTCGTATTATAAAATGTTTAGAAAACAAGAGAAGCAAGTAAAGTTGGAGAAAAGTTTTTGTACCAATAAGCGGGAAAAAAGAATTTCTACATTTTCTCAGTCTTACAAAATTTACGCAGAATAAAACGAGTAGCCTTTCTTTTCCCATCTTCTACTAAAACGCTGCTGTGTGATGTTGATGCTGACTCACTGCAGTAACTACAAAAATATATACGTTTTTTGTACAAGGAGGAAGAAGAGAATAGGTATATACTTTTATAAGGAAATGTGGTCTTCATTCAGCTTTCTTTTGTATTATTGTTAGCATTGCTATTATTATGCTATCATCACTAAAAAGCTGTGAGTAAAGTGACGTTTGATGGCATAGCAAGTTCCGCAGTGTAGCAGTAGTAGTGGCAGCATTCAAACAAACTAAACAAAAGAAAGAGACGCGTAAAAGGAACTGTGATGATGATCATCATCGTCGTGATGATGCGATGATGTTGATGATGACGATAATGTGAAAGCAAGCAACCATGAACGATGAACATTGACTTGGCTTGGGTTCGCTTCGCTCACTCACTAGAAAACTTGGTTTGGAACTAGAAGTGCAGCAGAGAGAGAGTGTGTGTGGGGGGAGAGGGTGAGCGTGGCATATTATTATATAGACAGCAGAAAATAGCTATCAAATAATAATATTGCAGAGCACCTGCTGTTCTCTTCTCTCTCCGTTTTTCCTTTGCCACACCGCTGCGCTGCTTGGTTGGGCTACTACGCTTTTCTGTTCTTCTCGTCTTCAAAAAGCGTTTCTAAGCAGATATAATCGTTCATTTCCTCCGTTGAGTAGCCAAGACCACTGGCACTGCTCATAACTTTGTAGCAGTATATATGGGAGAGTGAGAAGGAGCAGAGACGGAGGCAATGGCCAATCTCATTTTTGTTCAAATGGTATAGCTAATAATATGTAAGATAATATTATAGATTTATCACTGAGAGGCGGTGAATGAGGAGGAAGGTGGCGATGATGATAGTGATGTAATTTTATGTTCTTTTTCCACATTTATTTCAAAGTGGTTGTATGTGAGAATTTGAAGAAGAAACGATGAATAGTAGTGGACTGACGATTGCGGAGGAAGAATTGTCTCTTGAATTCTTGGGGACTTAAAGGGAGAAGGATTGACTGGATCCGGTGTAGGAGAAGGTGGTATAATAGAATTAAAGATCCGACGACTACTTGACTAGGAATAAAGAGGAAGTACAAAAGGATATTACTGTTGTAACGGTAGTTGAATGCAGCAAAAGTGTCATTCCCTGTGATGATGCAGTGCAGTATAGTAATGGAACTAGTATCACGACAAACTCTTGGAAATGAAACACGTACTTCAATAACAAAATGAGAAATGTTCCAAGGAGAACTGTGGGAAGGAGACAAGTCACAGGCCAAAGTCATTTTATATCCGGGCAGAATTGGTTACAATTGAGAGAAATAATACAAAGGATTACATTTTTATAGGTATAAAATTTTGGAGTAGATGGATGATCAGAGAAAATTCCATTTTGCTTGTTGTCATTCTTCTTACCTTGTCTTGCTGTCCTTTGCACTTTACCAGCAACGGCAGTTGTGCAAATGGAAGCAATAATAAGTGCGGTGGTAATACTTATTGTGTAAAATAATACAGTGTAAAACAGTGTGGCCTTGTAGGTAACGTTTGCAGGTCGCAACAGTTTTTACTTTTCGTTATTGATCACACTTTATAGGAAAATGCCTGTGTTAAGAAAAAAGTAAGGAAGGAAGAAAGCTAATAATATACTTTCTTTTATTAAGCCAACTAAAAATGTTAGAAATGTAAAAGAGTGCTGCCAGTAGTGCCGACACAGTAAATGTGTGGTGGTGCTTGCCATTCTCACAGCAATGGCGTAATAATATACCTTATAAAGGGATGTTGTAATGCAGAATCTGATTTGCATGTAGAAACGAGCGGACTTGCTACTACTCTACATATTATCATACCTACAACTCTTTCTTCTGGTAAATCTCTTGAGTCGCTTCTGGTGTTTGAGAAAACATGATCTCCTCTTCTGCTCGATGCCTTCTCAAAAGAAGCTCATACATAGGAAGTGCCTTCACTTTCGTACTGTCTGTCTGCTTTTATACCACCGCAGTTACGTAAGATTATATTGAATTCAAATGCGCGTTGTTGTAATAAATGTGACTAAACGAAGAAAATGTGGAAAAGAATGAAAGAAAAAAATCCCTTGCTTTGCATTAGAGAATAAAGTGAAAGCGAACAATAGCATCCTCAACAGCGGAGGATTGGAGATTCTGTATAGAAAAGAATATATCAAGTGAGAAGAGAGTCAGTAAGCGTACAATTTAAAATGGCAAAGAGCTTCTGATAATACATAATGGGAGCAATAGTAGTAAAGAATAATGACGATAATGACATTTCCTTATACACGCATAATAATATTCGTGTAAGCTCTATCTATTGGCATTGACAGGGACAGTCAGAGAGAGACAGAGAGAAAGAGAGAACAGCAGTGCAGTTCAGGGAATTGGAATTGAATAGATATGCATGAAGCGTAGCGGTTGACTTTTAAAAGTAAGTAAAGTAAAAGGGCAAGTCTTTAGCGTGGACTTTATCAGAGAAATAAGAAAGAAAAAAAGTCGTGTGAGGCATTCGTAATAGACATTTATTCATTCTGTACTCTACAAGATAAAAAAAATATTATGTAATAAGAAATGGGTAGGTAAACCAGCAATTTCATTGGTACACACACGTAGTACATATTGACAAGAACCAACATCACTTGTGTAATACGTGATTCGTGCATAAAGTTAAGGAAATGACCAACTTTTTTCTATAAGTTACTTCCTCTTTTTTTCTGTGAGTTTGAATCAAGTCGCGTTTAGTACGTACAGTGGATCCATATAGTGGATGATGAAGAATGAAGTGGAGAAAAGTAGCAAATTTTTAATGCAGTTTTGAAAAAGAAAGAAATCTTTTTACAATGTGGCTGGAATATTGAGAATAAAGAGAACGCGAGAGGTAAAAGTATGAGCGAGCTTGAAGCAAAGTATACGCAATTATTATTATTATTACATTTCGTGGTTGTAAGATAGGTTGTATATTAGAAACATTTAAGGAAATGAGTAGAGAAGAATCGGGAAAAAAGGAGAAACAGGGTTTCAAAAGTCATTATATTTTTTGTTCAGCTAAAAGCTTCCACTTTTCATATGTAAAATACTCTGTAGGGTATCCACCTACCTATGTGTGAATATGTAAAGTAAAAGAAATTATATATTGAACAATATACAGTGTGTATGTGTGTGTATACTTATCATCGCGCTCTAGTTTCCGGCAGTCGACTCTTTGCCGTCTTTTTAAAAGACATTATTATCATTTATCATCATGTTATATTTTACTTTTGAACAAGTGGATGAAAGCTTTTTCCTTGTCTTGACTGAAAAAAAAATTCTTTCAATGTTCCGAGGAAGAAAAAGAAACCTGAAAGTAATATTATAATGTGTATGTATATAAAGCTGGTAGTGGTACTGCATTATGATGGGTTGAAATTGAAATGGTTGGTACTGAAAATGGAAGAAAGGGGTTATATATTATGATGATGCTCTTTGCTTTTGGAATGAAAATGAGATGAAAACAAAGGGAACGCGAGTGAAAGGAAAAAGAGCAAAAATGTACATTGTGGCGGTGGTGAAAGTTTTTACAGCAAATATCATGCGGTTGTATGGCTTTGAAAGGAATTCCAAATTATTTTGCATGATAATAAGCAAAGTAGTTTCCTATAGTTAGCTTTGGGAAAAGTGGAATGACCATGAGAGAGAAAGAGAAAGACCATGCTGTATAGCAGAATGAACACTAAAAGTAGTGACTCTATTTAAAAAAATTGCTTATTTAGTTTAACTTTTTAATGAAGGTGTGTGGACGTTAGTAGGTAAATATTTTAGTACTCTTTTTACATTACAAGCTTACCATCAAAGTACTTTTTGTAGAAATTTCTTTGACGCATTTGGTTTACATCCACAATCAAAGCCAATTAGCATTTATAAACATCAAAAGCACTAATAAAGCAAGATTGCCTAAAACGAGATTCGTTGTGTGTGTGTGAATTGAGTATTATTATTATTCCTTGTTAAAAACGTATCCATGCACCTACATACTTAAAAAATACGCTCTTATAAAATCACATAATGCCATGTTTGTAAGCAATGCGTCGTTTTCCCCCAGTCTCTATTGGCGTTGGTAATATGATCGGATCATTGTGTAATGATGTTGATGAAGGGGGATAATAGCTTAAACAAATAATGGGGAGCTTCGCAGTGGCAGGCAGCAGAAAGCCATTTCGTTGACTCTTTTTTGACTGAGCTGATGAAACAAGGAAATAATGAATAAATAAAGAGACGAGTGACTAGTCGAGGGAGCACTAATGATTTCCATTTTTTGACATTGGTTTCCTTTGCTCTACCCTGTTAGCTTTCATCATCATTCTTTTAAATCATGATGTTCGTGGGTGAGAGAAAGATGTAGGAATGTCGAATGTCAGTAGTAATAAAAGACAAAATGATTCCTTAATTTTTGGGACTGTCGCATGTCGGTGTTTGGCGTGTTTGTCTGTGAGTGTGCTCTCTGTCCTTATGTAAATGACATACTTCCTGATGATTTGTATGGTGGTATTTATTGTTCAGAGTGATCTTCAAACACAGTAAAATGCACAGTCACAGACAAAGCAATCTCTCAAATCTTTCATCTTCATAACCTCGGAAGTCAAGAATGTCATTTAAAGCTCACATCTCTAAAATTTCTGCTCCCCCTCTCTTTTCTCGATCCCATGTTCTATTGAAGTGACTTCATTAGCTGACAGTCAATTATTAGGGCTAAAAAAGAACTCTTATTAAACTTAAAAGAAATGTCAATACGCTTCACAAATTTTCAAATGTTTCGTAATGTTGCTTCGTGCATCTACACAAATAAGTTACTTTTCAGAGAGAGGATGGAATAAAGACAGAAATATGATCAAGGGATATTCATCAAGTCATCCACTTACTTCAACACTTTTACCATTTCAGACAAGGTACTACTTTGTAACGCACGCAATAATAGTGCCAACTTTTGGATTAGTTTTTTACACAGACTGTTTTTGTCATAATCTTAAGAAATAAAGCAACTTTTCAGGATCAAATGCCAAAACAGTTTCATTTTTTTGGTCCGGCTACATAGCGTAGAGCTAATAATATTATATCATGGGAAATGAGCCTTCATTCAGCAGTGAAAACACAGATGTGATATATGTGCTGATGATCATGACATGAGAAGAAAGAGCAAAGTTGTAAACCTTTATACAATCTCAGCTATTTTACTACTTACATATTTTTATGTCTTTTTGCAGATCTTGGACTGATTGTGAGCCCCTTGGGAAAGATTGCTCTGTAACTGGCTTCTCGCTCACTTTTTATGCTTTTACGACCAGGACTACTTTAGTCTACCCAGAAAATTTTTTTTAATTAAAACTGGAAAGCGTAGTTTGTGTTTCGGTTCAGTTAAGTGTACCTAGTTTTTTTGCATTTGCAGCTAAACTCTAGTAGTTTCTTTTAACTAAAAAAAACTGGTAATAAATACCCTGTGCAGATTCGACTTTTGGGAAATCTGTGTGACTTTTAGTGACAGTGATTGGATTATACACGAGAAAAACGTTTACTCCAGAGAAAAACGCAAGAAGGTATATAATAAGCCAACCATAGAAGCAGCGTCAATAGGGTAAAAAAAAATATTATTGTTCAAATATTCCTCGATTTTTTGTCGAATCCATTACCAAATGGAAACTACCAAACTGAGCAACCGCAAGTAAGTAGTAACCGCAAAGAGTCGAACAAAAAGGTCAAACCCGATTTCTCGCATTGTTTACCATTTTTTTATTTTCGTTTTTTTGAAATACCACAACCACATTCTAGTAAAGTGCTACAGTCAATGTGGGCGGACAACTGAATGTGACACTGGAAATTACGTGGAAACGAATAGGAAATTTCAAATGTTTCTCAACCACCTACCTACTCCTATATGATGATATACTACTACTAGACTTACTCTCTAAAAACGAAGTGTTCTCACAACTACACACAAAACCAACAAAGCAATTTCCGTTTAGCCAGCGTGGGTAGAAATTTCCATGTCCTGTGAACTCAGGTTTTTATTTAATTTAGCAGGAGGAAACAAACGAGAACAAAGGAAGATGAAATGAAGCAACACTTTAGCTAGGATTACAAACGTATGAAGTTACAAAACTATTGGCAAATTAAATACTATTACGAATGAGTATGCTGCAACTGACGACATAGACATTTTTTTAAAAATACAGAATTTATTAAAAAGCTGTTTTTGAAAGACAATCATTCATATTATTTTGCAATCAATAACTCTGTATAACACATGTGCTAGGTATAATAACCAATGTTATCGAAATGCTTTACTGGTGAACCACAATCAGAACTAGAAAAAAGAGAGCTGAACTGCTGGTGACATCAACCCAGCTGTACCATCGACAATTCGACATTGTTGAACGAACACAAAGAATAGGTTTAAAAAAGTACAATGTGTATTTAGTGTATGTTTAGTTGGTTGGTCGATTCTCCTGTTTTTCTCTGTCATCTTTCCACAATTCATCGCCTTTTTTTCTCTTCTGGCACAACACTTCAAACAGGCAAACAGTCCTTGCACGGGGTTTGCTGCTTTCTAGATAGTAAATCAACAGAATAAAATAGGAAAAAATAGGCATCCTATAAACGGGAAAAATAACAACAAAAAATGAGTGACAACAGTGGAAGCTCGTCTCGAGAAAAAACGACGCAGTGGCTGGAACACGTTCTGCAAACCTATTATACATACATTGAAAGAAAAAAGAGGAAGCAGGGTGGTTCCTCCTTCTTATCGTCATCCGGGAATTCCGTATTTGATGATAATGGAACGTCGACAACAACCACAAACAATTCATCAGATCTGGTTGGTGTGAGCGTTGTTGATTTCGATATTGGACCTGGGCTGTCGGGTGATGGAAGGATCTCCACGCTGAGTGATTTACTTTCACTGCGTGTACGATTCATGGTAAGGTGAAAGCACCGGGAAAGTAAAAGATAATGGAAGATATTCACTTGATTGATCTTCTCCGTGATAGCTTTGTTTATGATACTGGCTACTTCTTGGATACATGCGTTATATAAATAAACCACGTATGGTATGTATTTTTGCATTTTCAGTTAAGTGGAAGTGATGAGGAAAAGACTGAACACTGGATTGTTAAAATTCCCCCCAACGATAAGGCAGACAGGGAAATGGCACAGGCTGCTCAAGTTGACAAGAGGGAGATTCATTTTTACACTGAAGCCTTACCTGAACTTGAGGTGATCAATATGGCAAACATTGACGATTTGTGTGTATTATCGTCAGTAGACGAATTTTTTCCGTGTGAAAGAAATGTTTATTTTGTGGTTTACGGAAAGAGAGAGAGAGCGAGTTATTTTTCTATTAATAATGCATGAAATATAAATATAGTAAAAGTATATATGTACATATTTACCCATTATTTTACAGGATTGGTGCAAGTCAAGGAATACAGAGTTGAAGGTAGGAGTGCCTCGGTGCTACTTTGCCAAATACCACAATACGGAACCTCAGGTGGAGGATGGTGATTCTCCTCCACTCTCTGACGCTGAGTCTGTGCTTGTCCTTGAAGATATGCGACCAAACGGCTACTCCATGAGGGACTTTAATAGCGGGCTTAGTTTGGACGAAGCATTTGCAGCGCTCAGGGAAATTGCCACGATCCATGCCATGTCATGGGCCATGCAGGAGACCTCGGACCAGGCTCTGGATGACAAATGGGAGTTTGCCTATAGATCTCATAAGGCCGCATCTGCATATAAGGCATGTTTCGCTATACCCCATAATTTACACACGCTCAGGAAAAATGCACTGTGCACTATACCTACTTTACTTTCACTTACCCAGCTTAAGAAATACTCAAGAAGAAGAGGAACGCAGTCTTTTGGGAAAAAGTACTTTCCTCTCCGGTACTCATGATCATGATGGGATAGTAAAGGTGGTATATAACAACGCGTCGTAGGTATACAATACACTACGGAATAGTATAAATATTTGTAGCTAGTTTATTTCAAAACCAAACAAAGCCTTTTTCAACTTTTCAGAATGAATACCTTCATACCATACACATACGTACAGTCGTTTAGTTTTCTACGTCGTCTTCATGGGTGTACATGCATTTGTGATGTTAACCCTCTTAATAACTGTCAGAGTAAATCATGTTCCATTTCTGGGCTCATAATGGAACATGACAGTTTTCTATATAATCTCAGGCGCTTACTGTACCTACTCGTTTTCAAAATATATAGAATAAAACGGCTCCAAAGTGTAGACTAGGTACGTTCCAATCTTCATAAAGAGTGTTTTTCCATGTGGACTCGAGCTACATTACTTTATTCGTATTTTTCATACAATTTTCGTTCTGCCTATAAATAATATTCTGAAAAGAAGGCAAAAAATTCATCTCTTCTTTTTAAATGCCTTCTTTTTATACACATACCTGAATAGAGCACATAAAGAAAACCACTTGTCCCGTTCTACTTCATCATCATGATCGTAATTTTACTTTTGCTTGACAGCCAACAACCAGCAGCAGCCGTAACAGCAGCCGTACGTAGCATAGCATCATCGTAAATATCATCAAGTATAGAGGAAAATTTTGTGATAGGGAAAAGCTTGCTGTGAAAGTTCTCTCAAGAGAAATTCGTTCTGTTGGCGGCGTTGAAAATTAAGAAAATGCCAATTTCCATAAAAAGCATTACATCCCCCCCAGCTAGTAGCTTTTCTTACAAAAGAAATAAGAAAAATAAAGAAGACAAAGAGAAAAGGCAAGAATTCATGGACGATTAGAGTGAAACGGAGACTCGGAAAACATTTTTTTCATTCGTTTTTCTAGCAGTGTTCTTGGAATTACAATCTGTGTAAAGCACTATATATTCTGAATTTTTTATGGTTTGCATGAACAAACAACAGGGGAAATAAAAAATAAGCAAACAAAAAGTCAAATGAAGAACAAAAGAGAAGAGAGTCTACTGACAAGAGAAGCGTATAGGATCGTTCTTGCTTTTTGTGAACTTGACGCTTTTGACAGTAGTAGTGGCATGTATAAATGAATGTTGTTCTATAGCAGTGAAGAGAGGGAGAGCGAGTTGACATATTTCATGCTAAAAGACGGAAAAAACTGTTACGAGTTTAGAATTTTTCCACTACTAAAAATTATGACTCGATGATAATAAAAGAAGGCCAAAAAACCAAAAAGTCTGCTTGAATATGAAGTGATAAATAGGTCATTTCTAATAATAATAATAACACTAATGTATGTGAAAGGGAAAGAAAATTAAAAGATGCTTTTACGATGGTATTTTACGAGTTGACTGTTTAAAAGTGAACATGAAACCGTATTATCGTGATCACAAAATTGGTGCTTGAAAGAAGGATGATAAGAGTGCAGTAATAGGCACACACACATTCAATGTTGATTATGGTTTTGGTAATGTTCATGAAAACAGATAATGATCGAGCAAGGCTTCCCTACATTGGCGGAGTTTCTGGAAAGACAGCAACCGGACGGGTCGGATATCCTGAACAAACTGAAAGCATTGCATCCAAAAGCAGCTGAACTTTTGTGTGAGCTGCTAGAGCCGCCACCTCCACCAGCGCCGTCATGTCTGACCCATATGGACTTTTGGTGTAATAATCTTCTGTTCAGGAAGAGAACCCCTCCAGATGGTACAGCGGCAGCAACAACAGCCCAAGAGAATGGCAATGTAACGAATGGAAATGGGCATGCTAGCAGCAGTGAGGAAGATTCTTCAGAGTCGAATAATGCGACAGAGTGCCTCATTGTTGACTGGCAAATGATGGCGATTAGTAGACCTACTCATGATGTTGCACTGCTTCTTTTCACGTCGCTGACGCCGGAAGTAAGACAGCAGAACACGGATGCACTGTTGAGACATTACTGGCACGTTTTTCAGGTTGGCTGAAAGTTTGAATTAGATTACTGTGCAAATTAAGTTAACTGTAAAAAGATTGCCATTTTTCTAATGGTTACGTTTGCCTTTTTTTTACAGAGTACCGCTTCCAAACTCAAGGTTGAGATTCCATTTGACTATGGTGTAATTGAGAATGAGTTTAAGAAAAGTCAGCTTCTCGCACTGCTTCTTGTGATTGGCTCTATTGATTTGGCATTAGATGCACCCGTCACAGAAAGAAGATTAATGCAAGCGTTACGGGATATGGCAAAAGAAGACCTCATTTAAAGCACTTGTGTTTCTTTTTTCCATTTTTTTATTTGAATTTGTTTAAAAAATAAACTACTCCCAGCCACAGACTATATACATATATACCTAGGTATCAATCAATATTTTGTTTTGTGTGTCTAGTATATGCAACATAAAACAATCATTAAGTATGCAATGGTGGAAAAGAAACATAATCTATGTTCATAATTACTTTAGCATGTATGTATTTTAGTGAATGAATGGCTGAATAATTTTGAAAACGAAATAAAATAAATTTTCAAAATCAAACGCATTGTATCGTGTGCTATTACTTTAGTAAAAAAATTCACACATGATAGATATGCAATTATGTATATTAAAAACCTTATAATGTTTAATATATTTAATTTCCTGTGTATAATATGAAGGTAAAGAATAGAAAAGTCTAAAATATAATCTTCAAAATAAAAGAAAATTATTTACTTGTATTTACGTTTTGTAAATTTAAGTTTTTTTATTACAACACAACAATTTGTACAATTAAATTCGACCAACCATATTGCCATAATTGCTCTTGTTTAAATCAAGTTTTCATCTTTCAGATCTTCCAAAGCCTCAAAGAATCTTCTTAGTGTTGACGGTTCTGAAACAACCAACTCTAATCTGCCGACAACATAATATAGATATTGCTCTTGTTTAAATCAAGTTTTCATCTTTCAGATCTTCCAAAGCCTCAAAGAATCTTCTTAGTGTTGACGGTTCTGAAACAACCAACTCTAATCTGCCGACAGACAATAGCGTTGCAAGCAAGCAGCTATCCTTGTACTGTGCAACCAATTCAGGAAAATCGAAAGGCATGCCAAGCTTGAAAGAATTGACAATTTTCTGCATGTAAAAATCAAATTTGAATTTAATGCTATAATTTACATGACCAATTCGACTGACTAAATGAAAAAGATTAATTGTTTCAGAAACCTCAAAAGTTTCGTGATAAAACTTTAAAAATAACATTCCATAATTTCGTCTGACAGTTCCATCCACCGAAGTCATTAATAAAATTCCCAAGTCATGGTTTACTCTTCCTAAAGTCACCATTTGCCAATCTAGAATCATACAGTCCAGTTCCTTAGCAGGAGTTTCCGCTGCATTGCATGTGCTACCTGTTGGCGGATATTCGCACTGATCTTTGCCTGCATTCTTCATCTCATTTTCTGAACTACCAGATTTCTCGCTGTCAGTATTAGTATCTTCTCTGAAGAATAAGTTGTCGGTCCACAAGTCCATGTGAATGAGAGCGGTTACTACAGGTGGAGGTAACGGTTTCAGCAAATCTTCAATAATTGTGGGCAGGTTTGATTCCAAGCTAAGAAACGCGTCCATTAAATCTGCCAAACTTTTATTATTGATATAATCCTTTCTAAATCTATGCAGGTGACGAAACCCCTGCCTTACCATATCCAAGTATAAAGAACATATATCTTCCCATTTCATTAGTGCAGACCAAGTCTCACATAACCCAGGACCAGAATGTTGTATCATTGCGTATGTGGTTGCATGAAACTTGGCAATTTCTCTGATTGCTTCCATTACTTCGTCAACTGTAAGACCAATGCTAAAATGACGCTTTCCAAAACCCTGTGCTCGAAGATCATCTAGGATAAGAGTAAATTCTGGATTGGGGAAACCGTCGTCGGTGGTGTCTAGGTCAATATCGAAAACTGTGGAACCGTCGGAATGAGCGTAATAGCAGGTTGGAATGTTTAATGTGAGAACTTGATTGTCATCATTGTCAGTATTGGTGAATTCTAACCACATCTTTAAAGCAAACTCTAGTCAAGTCAGTTGTTTCAACAATCGTTCGTTCAAATCCAATGTAACTTTTTACCTTGATTTGTTGAAGTATATTGGAGTAAAAGTTGACTTCTCTGTAGTGGACATTGGTTAATTTTGCAAGATTCCGTTCATCAAAATTCTGCGATGGTAATTTAACTAGCCAGTGAACAAAATGCTCTGGGTGACCACCAACCTTTGATCATTATATACATAATATATATTTTTCCTTCAGATTAACATAAAAGCTTTTTTTAATACTATAGCTATTGGCTGATATATGATCTACCGAGTATTTAACTTCTAAAGACTGAATTCTACTCAAATAAGTTATTCGATCATCCCCCAAAGCAGTTTCCTCCATGACGGTTAGCTCGGAAATATGTAATCCCTGTTTTAGGTTCATTTCAGCCAACTTTCTTCCTTTATCTGGAAGAATGGTAGCGTTACTACCGTGCTCCAATGAGTGTGGATGGCGATTGGCATGATGGTCATCACTATCCTTGTGTGCACCGGAAGAATTTGAGGATTCCCCTGCTTCACCAGAGCTATCTGTCTCATCCAACAAGTTGATTTGAGAAGTTACAGGCGATGGAACAATATCTTTTTTCTGGGAAAGAAAGTCTCTCACGTACTTTGCCAAATACTTTCGTAGTACTTCTCGAATCCACTGTCTTGTTTTACTTTTATCTACACTTTTACTCAGTGAGAGTTGAGAAAGGCTTGAGGAGAGATCTGACAGAGAGTGAACACTATTACGAGTTGGTGTTGCGGAACGGCTTGGTCTGATGGCGCTCATTGTAACAAAAAAAAGTTCAAGATTCTGCACCAGCCAAAATTATTACTGAATTAACAAGACATAATGTGTAAATACATAAGACATAAGTAAATATGGTTTTGAAACCAACTTGCTTTCTGTTGACTGCAAATTTTGCACGTAAAGATTGTTTATGGTCCCATTACATTCAAAGGCATGTTCTCTCTATAGAAGAATACATTTTTGCAAATTGCCAAAGGTCATCATCATCTAGAACGATACGATGCCAACGTTGTGTTTTGGGGTAATAAGCAATATGACGTGATTTTGACACACCTAATGCGACAACCAATCAGGGAGCAAAAGTGTAAGTAGTGAGTGCACATTAAATTATCTGTTTTCCGCTTTGTAGTTTGTCATGTGTTATTTTGACTTTCAGCATACATCTCTAAAGATTACAAGTACATGAACAAATGAATCATTTTTTGGTGTAAACAAAAAACTGATGTAATCTAAATGACCATTTGATGATTACTTCTAGTGGTTGAATTTTTTTGAAGCTTGAATATGGCTTGAATAACTATTACACCAACAGACTTGATCCTGTCACGAGATTTTAATAGATGACCAATTAATTGACTTTAAGACATTGCAGAAGTGAAGTATTATAAAGCGAAAGTAGATTAAAGAAAATTATGGCAAATGATAATTTAAAAACACATTACCTACGTGGCATTTTTTTCGTCTTCAAACAGCAGTTATATGTACTGACAATGTTACTTATTCAAATGCTAGACTTATTTAAGTAATAAAATTCTTTAGTTAATCTTACAAGACTTTATCTACCAAAAATTTTGAACGAATCAAAATTGAGGATTACATGGGCGGAGTTGATAATATTAATATCGCTTTGTAAAGCCAAGGATAACAAGTAAAAAATTCTTTTCCATCACGCAATGAAAAAAATACAGGTCACCATCATCAAAGGCAGCCTCAGAAAAGCATCTCATTTATTTTATTCGTTCGTACACAGATTTCCAGCATTTATTGTGAAAGATTTTACATGACTTTTTAGCTTGCTACATAATCTAGTGTATAAAACGAGGTGGGTAGGGTAGGTGAAATTGAAACGAAACTTGTTTAGTTGTTTACCAGTAAAATGTCAATCAAGCAGAACCATTGCATCGGGGCAAGTCGCTCTCTCTCTCTCTCTGACTCTGGAGAAGAAGAGCATTGCTACCTGACTGACGAGACGACCGATGCTGGTACAACTTTCAACTCAACGTGTAATAAGCATTAAAAACATTTACCCATAAAACCAGTTGTGCTACACGTACTTATTACCCAAATCCATTCAATAGCACCGATAGATGGGCAATGGGCATTTCTTGTTTTATTTACACCTATATAATATTAATATTATATAGAGGTAATAGATATATATAGGTATTGCATGCATTCATGAAAAAAAAATCTCAGGAAAGAGAGCGAGAAACTCATACAAAGATCTTCAACTAAGGCCAAGGACACTTGGAAAAAAGGAAACCTACTTCCAAGAATGAACTCTCACAAAGAGCCCAAACCCAGTCCTATATTTGTAGCTCCGGTAAGCACAGAGAGAAGCCACATTTTTTAATAAGCCCTACACAAAACTCAGAAATTTTTTAGTGTATTATTAAACCAAAGTGTTACATCCTCTGAAAAATGTATTATTAAGTGTATTATGCAATGTTCTTGGCGTGCCTTCTTACAACTTGGAATATTTTATGGATGATGCAATGGACTCTGAACTATGAGCTGTCTTACGTGAACTTTTCAACTTAAGATAATTAAACAGAAGTAAAGAATGGTTTGGCATATTTAATCTACATATATACCAAGAATTTTTATACAGTAATAATTACAAGCTGTACTTCAGCTTATTACCATTATTGCATTCTACGAAGGTCGGCGACTGATGTCGACTAATAACCAAATATCTTATCATCATTACTCGTTATCTACAAAAATATTAAGTATACTTGTATGCTACTTGCTACCTACTATTCACTTTTATTGACGACTTTATGACAAACGTAGGTAATATTCCTTATACGATCAATAATAGCTATTTTTGAACATGCATGGAAGTTGGAGGCATATATAATCTCCTTTTTTCTGTCTTTGTGAGGTTTCTTATTCCTTCTTCTTTGCTTTCATTTCATCATCATCGCCATTTGTCCCATTTCTCCCTCCAACAACGTGTCTTCCTGTCCCTGTCAGTATTTTGTACTTGATCTGTCCTCTATACAACCGTGGTAAAAAGAAAGGACACCAAAAAAATACCAGGTAGTGCCTAGTGCCTTTCCTTTAAACTGGAAGAAGAATACGCAAAAGCAAAAAAAACGAACAGGAAAACAAGCCAGTATGCATGCTATTAGAAGGGCAGTATATAACTAGAGTAGTTGGAGGAACAAATCATTTCTTTGCACTCTAGTAAACTGCAAACAAACAAGAGAAAAAGCTAAACTATGTATAAAAAAGCTCCCGAAGCGTTCTTCTGCTGCTTCTCCTGTGCTTCTCTAATCGATGTGTTCCCCCAAAAAAATGTACCTATGGACCTGTTTGCTTTTGCCTGGCATGCGTGCCTATCTACTGCGTATGTATACACAATATACACTATATATGCCACCGCCGACTTCACAAAAAATATGTATGCATTTCTTTTGCCTGCACGTCCGCCAACCATGATCATGATAATCGACATAATGACTCTCATTTCATTCAATATAATATCTCTGGATAATATCCCCACGTTGTTGCAACAAATAAAAACCAAAAGAAAAACCTCTCTAAACCACCATATATTATAACTTGTTATATGACCAAATTAATGAAAAGCAATTTTATAATTGTTCAGCGTTGCACCACGATACATATAGGTATTTCACACGTACTACATAATACTCTTTATTAAACCATATTATTATTATTAACTTATAGCTCTCTCCAACCACCTATCTTTGTACTTGCATATGTAGATGCATAATTCATATCTTCACCAGAAAGTTTCCGTCCGTCAGTCCGCTTTTGACTGGATATGAATTGAATATTATACAGAATACTGCCTGCCTGGTGCTATTTACCACCACCACCGCTATCATCGTGCTGTTTATGCTACGTAAGTATATATTTAAATTGAAATGAAATAATATCCAAAAAGTTAGGTTTCTTTCTATGTATTATGAGGGAGGACGTGAGAATGAGAAGTAGTGCCTGTTGTGTGCCTGCATGTGTGCATCTCTCTCTTCTGGTAATAGATTTAAGTTGGATGGATAAGTGGATATAGATTAAGCATGTATGCATGCCTTTTTCTATTCACTCCACACAGAGTCCACACACTCTGTTGTACTACTCCAAAAAACTCCAAATGCTCCATGTGACAAGCTTTTTTGGCAGATCTTTTGGTGTATACGCTTTACGCTCTCCTCTCTCTCTGTTTTCCTTTCTTTTCTTCTTTCTAGCTCTCTAGAACAATATTAAAAAGTTGATAGGCTTTCTTCAAGCTCCTTTTTATTATTATTTTTTTCTTGTTCTTCTTCTATTCCTTGTTCTTCTCTATTTAACATTAGCATGATAAGTGTGTAGATATAGTAAAATAATATTGTACGGGTCTGTAAATGTCTGTGGTGGTTGTGTGAAGGGGGAGTGAGTATCCAGTGTGAGAGGTGATGATGACGATGACGAGGGACTGATCAGTTGAAGAAACAAGGAATAAGATATTCTTAATGCATTAATTGAGTGTAACGCTACTAACAGCAGAACCAGTAGTAGTAAATCTTCATTACGTTATCATCATCATTGCACAACTAAGATCCAGAAGCCACCGTCATCTTGATTCTCATCCTCGCCGAGACGTCTTGCTGTGCCATGATGGTGAATTGAAGCTGAGAGAAGATAAGGAGCAAGACCTGCCCATTTTCATAAACTTGGCTTTACTGGAGAAGGAAGAAGGAAAGTGCATTTAAGAAGGTACCTGGAACTGGAACTGGTCAGTTTTACGTTTGTCAGGCGCTAGCGGTCAATAAACGGAGCCACCACTGAAGTGAGCTTGCAAACCAGTAAATTTTTTTACTGTGCTTGTCAATCAAGTTTTTGGTAAGTGTACATAGTTGTCAGCTGATGGGATATATTAATGTAAATTTTATGTAATCGGTGAATTTGCAAAAAGTGACTGTGCAGTTGAATTGTGTCATTTTTTCTGTTTATAGGTGAACAGGCGTTTGTTGTCAGCCTCAGTCTGGAGGAATCAATTGAAGCCACTAGTAAAACATCGCCGTCACCGTCATCAGCAGCGACCGAAGAAAATAATAATCATCGGAAGAACGTAATGATTATCTGTTTTTAGTATAAAAAGTACTGTTTAAAACCTTGTATATGTAGTTTACAAGCAAGCAGCTCTATAAAAATCACTTAGAAATAATCATTGTTTATTTCAACACACACCGAATCTGATTAAACTTTTTTCCTGTGTCTATCTTTCTCTATATTATATTTTTTATTTAAATAGATAAATATTGTTATTCTGAGTAACTGTACACTTAACTTTAATTTCGTATATATATAGATACACACACAACACTTATTTCAGTTTCATGTTCAAACTTACAAATAATTTGATAGCAATATGAATGTACTACACAGTACAACTAGGTTAATTTATCAATTATTATTATTATGTCCAGTTTCAGATCAAGTTATGAATTATTCGTTGCTGTATGCGTAGAGGAGAAAGTAATTGTAAATTATGTACAATGAAATGGAAATTCTCATTTTCAAGTTGAGCCTGTATGCTACACTAGAATATTTTGAAACAAGTACGCTATTAGTACGCTATTTTTAATCACATTCATGGTTTGCATTTCTTTACTCTTTGAGAATTCTAGTGAAATTGAAGTCAATATGAATGCAACAGAATTTATAAAAAAATATTTGCACAGACTGCTCGTAATTTTCTATAATATTAATGATGATGATTCTATATTATAAAGCTTTTATGGTTGGTGATGCTGATGTTGGTGTAGAAGATGAGGATATAATATAAACCCGAAAAACCGAATTGTGTTATTTAACCTGTAAACCTCTATCAATCAAAAATTCAGAAATCTTTGTGTTGTTAGTTTCCTCGAATAAAAGACAAAACTACAACAGTAGTTCTGTTTGATGAAACAATGTATTGTTGTGATTGCGAACTGTTATTTTTAAAAATGGCATACTTATTACAATTAACACATTAGAAAAAACAAGTTTTTTATTCAATGTAGAAAATATTAGCACCAAAACAATCGAAAAATGTATCACAAAGGGACCTGGAAATGGAATTTGCTCCCAAAAATTTACTTTTCGTACGCGCACGGGTATCCACTTAATTCACTATACAAAATGACATTGAAGATATAAATTATTACAAGTCAATTATTGTAATTAATAGTAACTGTTCACCTTACAATGATCCGGCTTGTGCTGCAGCAGTGACTGAAGCGATACCGTCACCTTAAGGATAATCTAGTCCAGTTCCTGCAGCATTGGTTTTGCAAACGTCGCCTGTCATTTTCCCATTCCGTAACAGCGACTGGCTCTTCCTGCTGTGGCAGCGGATAGTTCAATCATATCTAAAAAAAATATACATTCCTTTATTATTCGTAAGTAATTAACAATTTGAACATGTTGGTATGAATTCTACCTTCTTCAGACTTGGGCACTGGTGAAGTCTGGATTGCAAACTAGGGCAGCGATGAGGGCGAACAAAGTCTTAAAAAATTTATTTTAGATAGCCATTTTAAAGTGAAATGCGTTTGCTTGCTAAAAGCTTTTAAATCGGAGTTTAGTTTTCGAAAGAGAAATTTGACTACTGTTCAAGACTTGAATCAGATAAATGGTAACTTGCTATCATCATTATTGTGCTTTTATATAGATAATAGGTGGCTAATACTAGTGTTATTTAAATCAAACAAAACAGTTCATTTTTCTGTATGTGGAAAAAAGTCCAGTAATGTAGGTATTCCTTTTATAATATAAGCAAACAGAAATACAATTTAAAGGCAAAAAAAATTTGGAAAATTTCAAAAAAATTCAGCCAAGTAATTCAACAATGGTTAGGGTAATGGGTAATATTGTCTTTATAGTTGGGAAATAATTCCTTATGTCCTTTATAATAAAACGATTTTCTTGTGCTGCCCTGAAGAAGAAGATAGACATCTTCGAAAGCTTGGCAATAAAATAACTACATTTTACCACTTAAAACCCCGTGAATTCCTTCATTTCGTTCGTTGGACCATCTTTAATAAAACGATTGTTGATTTTTTACTTATGTAAGCTAGAATGCAACGTAAACTCAATAATTGAACTTGATTGAGTATCGCGCAAAACCAACTTCAACATTTAAAGTTACGTGCGTAGTAACGCGTACATCATAGTCCAACATACAATGCAACTTTGAAAGAAATGTATAATGAAATAAAGCATATGAAACAAAAGTCACTTGAAGTTACCGTAGAAAGATTGCAATCATAATTCAGGGTCTACGCAAGATGATAATAAGAATTTCCTGAATCATCTTGGGTCTACGATTGCTTGTTAATTTTAATAAAAGATAATGTGCTAAAAAACAGCGTTTTGAACACCCACCATTAAAATGATGAGCTCTAAAAACAACAATGGTATTCATCAAAAGAAACCAGATAACATTATTTGGATAGAAGAGGTTATACTGAACAATCTGGAGGAAAATGGTATTCCTGGGGCAAT
>JAHZMT010001140.1:0-24772 GCA_027743785.1 Sinhomidia bicolor
TAAAATAATAAAGCTGAAATGAATTTTAATTGGGGAAAATCACAGGAAACCAAAGGCAATTGTGCAAAATAGTGCAAAAAGTCTGTTTCCTAAATTTGTACTTTATTCTGTGTTTGGTTGGATTTTTCCAGCAATGTTTGTTGTATCTGGAGTCATATTAAACTGGAAAAATAGGTATGTGCTGAACTTGTAGTGTACATTAAAATCCCTTTTTGGTTAATATATGGTGAGTTATTTATTGCTGTTACAGTATAGTTAAGCATTGTCGTCATAATATTTTCATAGGAAAAAACTACTAATGAAGTTGGTTAATAATGACGGATTGTGGACTGCTATTCCGGACTATGGTTTTCTACATTGCAGAATTCCTGCATGGATTGCCTGGGAGTGTTTTGTATTTGGCAATTGCATTTTTCATTTTCTCATGTTTGGTCTCATTGGATTTACGATTTGTTATCAGCGAACAAGGTTTACCACAACAGATAGTAGCAGAAGTACGCGTAAAAAGCAATCCTCGTAAGTTCCATAAAACTAAACAAAGAAATTAATTTTATGATTCTAGTGCTTTACGTTTCATCATTTAGTAATTCTTCTTTACCTAAAAAATGTTTTACTGCCATCTTTGCCTGTTTTTATATGAAGGTTAGCATTATTAGTTCGTCTCTTTGTTGTGGTCGGATTAAGTTGGAGCTATATAGCTATCCAAGATTTGCTCCATGCTGGAAATATTAACACTACCCAAACCTGGATTTGGCATGTGTTTCGTTCTGTATTCTTTCTACAAGGTGTTTTCATTTCTACAATCATTATTACAAACGGCCACACGTGGGCCCTTCTCAAGCTTAAATATCCAAAATTAAAAGGTGAACATTTTACTTTTAATTACTTAATGGACAACTGTGTTATACACAAACCTATCTGCCTAAACCTAAGAATGTAATTATTTGAACTCTTTCGTTGTGAAGTTGTGACAGTAATCTGATCTTTAGCCTAGCCTAGTTATTTTTAAATTTCAAACCCGCTTTTTTACCCTCTTATAGAAATGATATTTTTAAAACTGCATTACTATATATTTATTTCTTTTGTAGCTTGTTCCTACAACATTCAGAAATTTTGGAGAAACCTGAAAACAATTTCCTTATCAATACTAAAATGTGGCAAAATCTCCTCGGATGAAAGAAAGGAATCAATTCAGAGTATTACTTCTCAGTGTACTATTGAAACGACTTAAGTTATATTAGTTGATATCTGATTTTGTATGTTTGCAAGGTTTATTTATGTATTTAGTTTTCTACATTATTTTGTATATCGCCGCCATTATAACATAATTATAATATTAAAGCAAAGAACAGCAAAGGGAAGAAGAACCAACCAAGTTTGTTGTATTTCAATGAATTTTAAAAAGAGTAAGCTTGAGCTAGCTTTATAAAAGAAACTACCATATACATCTAACTAAATTTGCCAAAGTCATTATATTAAAGTAATGAATATTATTTCCATAATACGAAAAAGCAAAAAATGTGAAAATTATGACGTTTTTTTTGTTTTGATTATCTTTTCGATGCTTTTACGTTTTATCATTTATTTTATAATTAAGATTTGTACAAAACATAAATATTATTATAACGATTTAACAAGTAAATGTAGATCTGCTAATTGTTGGATAACTCTTTCACATGCTTCGGCACACGGATTTTAATTCGCTTTCGTTTTTTCTTTTGATGTTCCTGAGTTTCTGGATGACTGGATATATTTTGTCCCTGGCTGGATTCTTCTTCCGATCTTTTTGCCTTTTTACATGACAATGGGTTAGGTCCTGCTCTTTTCCGTTTCTTTGTGCCTTTCCGAACAGGTCCATTTTGTCCAGGAAGAATATCATCTTTAATATGCTGAAGAATTTCTTTTTGGTATCCTGATGCTTCCAACTTTTTCTTATCCCTTTTGTCCGCCCATCTCGTGTTAACATCTGACGGTTTTTCCAACGTAGGAGCACTTCCATACAAATACAATAAAGGAACTCCAACTACTTGCCGAAAGTCAGATCTTAACTTGCCGTCTTGTGTAGCAACCACAAAATTCTGATCTGACCCATCCTCTTCGTTACCACGCTTCTTTAATTTCCTCTGTATTGACTTTCCAACAATTGACTTCAAACAATCCGACGCTTGAATAGGTGCATCTATGTGTTTACATTTAAAAAGCTGCAGACCCTTCAGTATTTGTACCGCTCCATATAAAGATGGGCCCAGCTGTTCCGTTTCAATCAGCACACATGGACTTGTCAGTAAATCACAGGAGCCGTCAAAAAATTTTGGAAACTGCTCCCTCATGTTCACTTTTCCTGCCAAAGCAGCGTTTGCAAATGTTCCATCTACTAATATTCTGTATGGCTGTTGGAATTCAAAGTTTTTTGTAAAGAAACTCATGTTTCTTTGAAACTTTTTAAACCTTTTAACTCGCATTTTGACACACAGAGAATTTGGGTACTACTAAAAAACACACATAAATGCTCTTTTACGCATGCAGAGAGAAACTACGTAGTCTTGTAACAAAACAATATTTAAATGTTGAAGTTGAAGGTAACATAACCAGCAAAGTTTTTAAAACGCACGTGAGAGTGTATCAGTGTATGTCCGCTACAAAATACAATATTACATACACAAAACACTCACATAGATTGGTGCTGATATGATAAGGTTAGCATGCCGCCAACTTGATTTGAACTTTAGATCAAGTACGTGGGAAACGTGAACAATGCAAAGCGTGTGTAATAAAGCGTAAACAAGAAAGTATTAGAAAAACTAAACAATGAACAGCGCAGCAGCGTCGTCTCGCATAGTTTTAATCTAACTAATCTAACCACATTATTTGACAATTTAATTTTCATCATCAATGTGACTATGATTCTGTGTCAGTAATTTCTACTATTTTTTGTTATAGACTATCGAATTCGAAACTTAGAATTTCGTTTCTACGTTTCGTTTAAGACTTGTATTTACTTAACTGCTGGAGCTGATTAGTGCTGCTGATTTCTAAAATCAGTTTGTTCAATTTTCAATACATATATTATTATTAATCAAATGATAAATAATTTCGAATCCTTTTTCGCTATTTCTCATTTACGTTATATTGTTAGACATTTATTACATTCGGTATTTGCAAATCTACAATCTATAAATAAAAGCTATTTTTTGTAAAATTTTGTGCATATCTTGATGCATCATATTATTGGTATACACATACCTAATTGATATGTTACTTATTATTCGCTATTGTATACATAGTTTTATACATTTCCAGAGTAAACTGATAATTTTATTTTCTGCTTTATACCCATTTGAAGGTTGATGAGTCATATAATAGAGGTGAAACTAAAAATATCCACCAATGCAAGGGAATAATAATTATTATTACTGCTGAATGTTACCCGAATCTCTTCAGTCTCTCTTCAAAGTTTTATTTGAGACCTTCTGTCTATTTTGAGAATTATAAAGAAGACATTAACTATCAGTTGTCCTTTCAAAAATTAATTACTAAATAAAACTGATAATGAATGAATACTAATTTTTAATTTTTGANTAATTACTAAATAAAACTGATAATGAATGAATACTAATTTTTAATTTTTGAATTAACTAGAGCATTAAATTTAGAAACTTTTTACCACTTGGCGTCTAAAATCTGTCGTTTAGTTATTTTTTAACGAATTGCTTTTACGAACCGCATTTGTAATGAATCTCGATTGAGAAAAATTGATAGAAAGTTTTTAATTAGGCCTCTGGAATAGAAACTGTTCTTGCAACCAAACTTCTTGGCAAATGCAAACTAACTAAATATGTATCATCAGCAAACTGGATGGTATCAAAAAGTATGCCGTTTATAATCATGTCACATGCATGTGCTTGCATAGGTAAATGGTAATGTTCAAACGATGAGAAGTATAATAGGTAAGTAAGTAAGCAACAAATTAGGTTATTCACGGGAAACCTTAAAAATACAATAATCCTATTTTGTGGGATTATTGTATTCTCTATTGAAAACGTGTTCGAATCTAATTCTCCTTCATATGAAGAGTTATAGTTTTCACAGGCTTGCATCAAAATAAGTTTTCTATTGTACTTGTATCTTACTACATATACTTCCCTTGCATGCAGTAAACAGTTTCTAGTCTGGATTCCTTCTGCAAATAAGTATTTTTGCAACAGTACGAAAGCGATTGTTCAACGTACAAAAACATTTAAACGCTCTCCTTCCACTATTTCTTACTATTTTATATTTCCTCTTTTTCATAAATTGGAAATAAAATTACCAATTCAAATTGAAAACTTTGGCTTGATCGATTTGGCGTTTTTGCTATAAATTCTTTAAAATGGTCAGAGACAAGCGAAGATCTCTTGGATCGATTGGGGACGTTCGAAATCAGGGTAGTGACTTGTCACATAAATCTAACGACGATGAAAAGGAAAAGACAACGACTCTTGCTCGGGTTCTCACCGTGATGGCTTACATTATCAGTGTTTCAACGGCAGCCGCTTTGCTAAGTGCGTACTACGTTTTTCTATGGGTACCTCAGCCTTCAGACCCTTTGCCAAGTCGAAGGCCCACCGATTCACCATTCAGTTTGGCACAACATGGCAATACACATTTTTCCGGTGGTTCTTCGTATCACTATCCAAAGGTTATTTATTACCAGTAACACTATAAAATAACAATACTTGTTTAAATGATAGCTAATACAAAAAATTGTTCAACTTTTTACATTTCAGAATTCATTTTCCAATTCAATGGATGCTGCAAAACATATGCCTCCATCTCGTGGATCTAAAAAATCTCATAATTACAAGACAACGCTTCCACCGAATTTTCTCCCCAAACCTCAATATCTTGTCCGAAAAAAAGGAACGCCAAAGCCATATACAACAACACCACACCCACAATCTCGGTATCACTGAAACTGAATATACTTTTGCGATTACAAAAGTTTGTACGCGTGTCTTGTCTTGCGTTTTTAATTAACTTTCTCCTTAACGGGTTGTAGGAATATAGACTTTGATCATAAAACGTATAAAGATATTATGAAGAAAAATACAAAATTTTGTTAATAACATCCTTATGCACTTGCAGGTACTTTTTATTGTATTTCTTCTGAATAGTAGTATGGTATTTTTGGTTCAGAGACCTGAACTATATGGACATATGATATTATTGTTGATTTATAATTTATGTGCTGTATTATACTAGAATAAAAGTATGAAAAAGTGGATTATAGATTGCAATATCGAATAATACCCTAGATTGACTTGTCCACCAATAAATTTCAAAAATTTACAAAAATAAGCAAACATTTTGCCCCACTCGTCATTCGCTTGTCGTACTGTAAAACAAACCACAACTAATAGGTTATTTTCTGATGCATCAGATTTGGCAATGCTAGCTATTTCCATCCATTTAAATGTTGAAAACTCTTGTTTTTTTCACTACAGTTCATATTAAAGTCAAAACAGATTAGATAGATAATATGACACGGCGCAGATAAAAGTATATACTTTTGCAAAATACATACATGTTTATTACATATGCCACGATTATTGCAATCAAATCTCGTGTTGAAATATGAACACCAATGATCATATATAGAAATGTGCAAAAATGTACAAGTGCATCGCATCATTATTAAAGAGGTCGTAGTGAAACATCAAACTTAAGCAGGTTAAGTTCACAAGACCAACCAGAATCTGCATTTTCGTTTGCATATGTGTTAACTCATCTAATCCATTTATCAATTTCATTTCAGACTCCATATATGCACAGACCACAACAGTTTCGTTTCAATATGTGCAACTAATGCAGTAAAAATTGCAATAACAATACAGTGTTGATTACCTTCAGAGATGGTTTGTGGTCGGTGACAGCGTCAGCCGTCGCATTTTTATTGTTCAACTTGAGCCCATCGGTCTCTTTCTCTTTTCAGAGTTCAGAACGTTGTTTTTTTCTCAATAGATATCTACTACGTATATTATACCTACTCCTTTCATGATTTTGATTAATCTCTTTTTCAACTTACACATGCAATGCACCTCACAGATAGATGACCAACAATTTTGTACTAGGAGTATCCTTTTATTTTCTCCTTTGTTACATACACGAACAAATCACTCTGAAGTGTCAATGAGTCCATTTAGAACAAATATAAAAATTAGACAATTAAAGGATAATTTGCAATTTACTTGTAACGACTACATATAAAAATGTACCTGACTGACATTTGACCATTAGCTCTTGGTTATAACATATATAACATGCTATGCAATTACAGGGTTCAAAGAAAAAGAAACTTTCAGCAGTTTTTTTATATCACCTTCACTTGAACTCGTTTATGAATTTAATGGTTATGATTCTTGGCCGGTAAAAGTGAATAATTGGCTTGTTTTATTTTATAGTTATTTTTTATCTGTATTACTTTATTGCACCTATCCATATTTTCAAAATAAACTTACATAAAATGAATGCATAAAGACATGCTCATTTCAATTTGATTTATATATAAATTGACAACTACTCGAGACAATTTGCGAAGATACTTTCTAAAACTTTTGGTAGCACGTACTTAAAAGAGTAGTACCAATGACACGCAGGTAATAATAATAGTAATAAGTTTTACTCAGATTATAGAGTTGTATATTACAAAATGAAATATTGAGTAAAACAACCTATTAAACTAATTGATTAATGTGCGAATAACGTAAATAATATAACAATAAATCAGTATTAATTTAAATCAAATACACCAAAAGGGAAGCTGTTGTGAGGCTTCTCTGTTTAGAAATCAGGTACACTCCCCCTTCGCAACTTGCTACGGACGGATTCGAAACGCTCTTTTGCTCTCTCCACCGATCCAGTGCATCCTGTCCCGGTCCGAAATTGGGACTTTACTCCTTCTTGGGTTCTTTGGATTACTTGCTTGTTAGTTGTGGTAGTCGTGCTGGAAGAGGAAGAAGAGGATGTTGTTGTTATTGAAGTGGTTGCGTTTCTCTTCATGTACTCTTTAAATTCTGGAGCAATTGGCGGACTTGCATCATCAGCAGCCGTTGGTGAGTCGGGAGCTTTAGAGCTTAGCAGCAAAACCGAAGATTTTGGAATGATGATTGGGTCTGGTGGGAATACTTTAATTGCCACAGCTGCAGGTTCTGTGCCGTCACCCGTTGGTAATTGGGTCGACGTTGATCCCTCTAATTGGAGATTGTTATTTTGCTGTTGTTGTTGTTGCTGCTGTTGTTGTTGTTGCTGCTGTTGTTGTTGTTGCTGAAGGCGGGTGGATTCAAGTTTGATCTGCTCGTAACGATTTTTGGACTGCTGTCTAGATTTCTGTGTGTGCACTACCGTCGTTTCTTTCTCATAAACTTTCTCTTCCGTCTCCTTTTCTGAGGATGTTATTACAGTTGGATTAAAATCATTCTTGGCTTTCCTGGGCGAATCCATTGTTTCAATTTTATTGTCAGCATTGCTTGTCAATAAAATAGACGTTGGTCTGTTCTGCCGGTTCTGCACGGTGGAGTTGTTATTACTGCTGTTGTTGTTGCTTGTCGCAATCGTTTGAGTAATATTCTCATTTTTCCCCTCAACTGCAGGGCTGTCTTCTTTTGGTGGAGTCTGTTTGCCTGTGTTACTTTCTGGTGATCTTGACGTGGATCTGTCTGATGAAGGACTTTTACTAGCATGAAGATTAGAGGATTTCATTTGCTTTGAATTATCTCCAGAGGTAAAAGCAGAAGTATTACTATTTTTAAGTATAGAACGTTTGGGAACTTTTGCTGATGAGGAGATTGTATGCTGTTCATATAGACGAGTGCAATTTCCAGGAATGCTGCCGCGTCGTGCTGTTGAAGTATTTGGAAACTGATGTTCTGACGGTCGACTGGAATGCAAAGATGTGGATGGATCAGGCTGCTTAGGTTTCTTCAAAATCCCTTTAAGTGTTGTCCCATCAGCGGTTTTTGGAGGTGATGTGCTGCCTCTACGAGAGTTGTGGGTGTTGCTTTCTCCTCCTACTCTATTATAGCGTCTTTCACTTGCTTTTATTTCGTCTTGAATTTGCTGGGTCGTTTTTGAATTTCTCCGACTGCTATTTGCACTGCCTGGTTCCCCTTGTCCTGTATCCATTTTGCTGGTTGAATTTGGAAGTAATAAGTTGTTTCTGCCATTATTTAAGATTGATGTGCCTGTTGCCGAGTTGGGATCCAATTGTTTGCCGTTTTGTTCATTGCTTTTCGAGTCCTTTGAGTGATTTGATGTTGGAATAATGCTGCTAACCCCGCTTGTGCTATTGTTATCAGAGCAGTCGCCCAGTGACATTGGTTGCTCTTCACTTCCGTCAACTTCGAGAATGGGTTCAAATTTATTTTTCAGGTCCAGTTTCTTCGATACACGTCCACCAAATGTCATAATAAGTTCTGCCACTGATTTTTGTGCTTCTTCGATTGCTGCGGTTGTTGCCTGACTGGGTGTCATATACTGCGAATCGCCACTACAGCCAGCGGATGACGTTAATGAAGGGTAGCCAGAAAACTCTCCACCTGGATTCATTTTCGTTTGTAATCCACAATAATTGTTGGTCAGTATTGGAGGAGACGATTCATGATATCCGTTGTTGTGAGACAAATCAAAATTAGGCACAGGTGGTGTACTAGGCATTGACACAGAGTATGGGAATCCATCGTCAAGTCCTTGCTGTTGTTGCCAATCTGACATATCCATTTGTTGCTGCTGTCCGATGTTGGTACATGTCGAAATTACACTGATAACAGACTCTTGACTGGTAGCTGATTTCATATTCATGTCCAAACTTGGAAAGTTTGCCACACTTGCCCAACGTGATGATCCAGGAAAGTTGTTATTAATTTTTTCACAACTTTTTGAAAGTTGAATCTGAAAATGTAATACATGCTAATTATCATATCCATACACAAACTCATTGGCTTAAAATCTACAATTAAAAAAACTATTTCAACATGCATAATGTCACAGGATTACCTTGCTTTCCCAGAGCTGTTCTCTGCTCTTGCTAAGATTTTTCCTTAGCTTCCACGGCCCTCCGGATGGCTCTCCCGTAGCTATTCGCATCTTCTCAATAAGTGCTTCTCTTGACTTAGTCTTGCCACCCATTTTATTCAAGTCATATGCTGATTTACATGCTCGAAGAATTGATCTTGCAGATATACGTCTTCCTGATGGACTTGCCGAGGCAGTACTACAACCGGACATGGCAGAAGCTTTCCTGGGCGCTGCAAAATAAGTGAGAAGTCTCTTAAATTTGCAGCCCTAATATTAAATTAGTAATGCAATTAACTATTCAAACGAAAAAAGAGCTTAGAAAAATTACATCGCTTCTTCTGTCCACTGCTTAGCACGGGACTTTGTGGGGGCACACTGGGCTCTTTAGGAGCAGTACTAGGCTGTGGAGATGACTCCTTTTCTAAAGTCACTATTAATGATGGTGGCACGTATGATCTCACCCATTCATGAAGTTCTATCTCTTGTGCACTGGGTCTTATCCTATGCTCATAAGTCAAATTAAAAGTTTAAATTTTTTAAAGAATATTTGTATTAAGAAGTAATAAGAAATTTGTTATAAATATATGTCAATAGGTCAATGTTCGTAAAATTTACCTGCTGTTTTTGACAGTTAATTTTTCTATGAAATTTATGGCCTAAAATGCCGACACTCCACATATCGCATAATGTGGACAACGGCTCATATAGAAGGATTTCGGGAGCTAAAGTGCAAAAAAATACGCAACTTTGTAATGATAATATTTTCAGCATATTCCTTGTAAAAATTATTATTCCATAAAAAAGAATTTGGAAGATCAAAAAATAGATCATCATAACTATGCTTAAAGCTACTGTTATTGCCATTGGGGTCTAATTTGCAAAGCAACATGTAAAAGTACATACCGACATAATCTGGTGTGCCCAAAATCTCACGAATTTCCATACTAGGTTTGATTACTCGAGAAATTTCAAAATCACATAACTTTATGTCACATGATGGAAACTCCCCCATGAGTAGTAGATTTTGTGGCTAAAATTTTATTTAATAAGAATACATGGTCAGGTCAGACGTTTTCAAAAAATGGTGATAAAAATTTAACATTCTACAGCATAGCATTATTATTTTTGCTGTCATAATGTGTGTATGATGACGACACACGTTAATGAACGTATATAGTATATTGCCAAAAAATTTCCTTGATTTGTTACTTGCCTAACGCTATTTTATATTTCAATATAAAATTGCTTACATGCATGTATTTTGGGAAATGTTTCTGGCCTGGACAATTTGATGGATAATTTATGATAAACGATTACAACGTTAGTCATGTAAAAAAATCCGGTTTTTTATACAAAATATGGCATGGAAAAATCCATCTGTCTAGCCTTCCATTGTTTCATAAATACAATTTTTCCTTGTCAATGTGTAGTATTTATGCTATGCTGTAGAATTTACTATAATAATATGAAACAAGTTATACGAATACAAACTCGAATTGTACGGCTTCAAAACATTGGTAATTTATTATTAATTTTGATAGAAACCTTAATGTCCAGATGAGAAATATGTCTTTCATGGAGATACTTAAGAGCCTCCAAAAGTTGGTATACATATCTGGACGCATCTTTCTCAAGAAGTACTAAATCAGCATCAATAACTGATTGAAGGTCACCTCCTGGGGCACTGTGCAAATCCAAAGAAAATATGTAAAGTAAATATGCTCCGTTTTAAAAAATAATATCATATAGTACAATCATGTTTTTGTTTTTGCAAAATCACAAAATCCGAATCACATCATTTTGTTAGAGGTCAAGTTCGTCCAAACGATAGCAATTGGTTCAATAAGAGGTGAAAGTAGCATAAGATAGTAAAGCTCTGTATACAAAGGAGTAGTCTAATATTATATGTATGTGCAAAAACTTGAATACATTTTAAGCGTATTGCGGAAGTACTGGCGTAGCATTATTGTAAGCTGAAAAAAAGCATCAATGCAAAGTGGAAGCGTATGTAAGCTGTGCGTTGGTCAATGATGGTGCAAGTAATGTTCGAGAGTGCTTGTGTCTATTTGCGTATTATCCTTTTTGGTTAAACAGACATTTGACGCTGGTAATTATTTGGTATGTCACATAATATATCAACTTCAGCCACAAACGCAAACGCAATAAATTATTCTTACAATTCCATGATGGTAACAATAAAGTGATCCAAAATGAAAGCATCCTTGAAACTGATGATGTATGGATTCTTAAGCTGACAAAGAAGTGCAATCTCATGAAGGCTTTCTACACAGTCTTCATTTTGAGGATGGCCTGGTCTCTTCCTAGGACTGAATTTGGCAGCGTAGCATGGCTGAGATTTCTGGGAGCCACTTTGCCTAAGGCTTCGACACCGTCTCACTTGAGCATAAAGTCCACTGTTTCATACAAAAAATAACACAAACGAGAATGTGAATTTGATTTTATTGAAATGGTCAATCAGTGCAAATGAGAAGTGAAGAAAGATAATAAAAATACTATAGGTTGCTTCTAATTTGGAGGAATAATAGTGGAACGATTATACATACATGTTTTTAGTTTTAAATTTCTTTTTATTTATATACCAAGTAAATGTAGTACAAAGTACAAAAAAATTATCTTTTATTCGGCTTTTTTTATTTTTCCTATTAAAACAAACAACCCTAGCTGAAAAGTGCCAACTTGGACTTTGTTTCGCATTGATACGAGCATTCCTAAATTGCAAGTTTAAATTGCCTGAGGGTGGCAAGATGCTCATGACAATCAATAATCATTCTATAGTTTTCTGTCACGTATTTGCGTATCACGTAAATACATACAGATGACTCCTGTCAAAGGTACTACTTGAAAGGAATAGTAAACGAAAAACGATATTTAAGTACATTTTAAAAAAATAAAAAGCAGAAATGGCTTACGTGGCAAATGGAGCTCCTTTATCAACCTTATATAATTCATCCAAATCACTTTTATTTATGACAAGACTCTGATTTAACTTTAGAATCCCACGAGAATCACACGCGGTCGTCTCCAAAGTGGGAAAACCCACTGGGTCACCATTATTTATCACCATTTTAGCATTTCTAAAAGCTTCAGCGGTTGCAAGTATAAAAATATACCTGTGCGATTTGCACTTTCAAGTTTTAAAAATTGGTTTGATCCTATTGAGCGGCGTTCTTTAGCAAGATGTTTTATTTGCTCCAGCTTAAAAGTATAGGTATGTTATCAATTTAATAAAAAACAATGAAATGGTACATACACACGATTACTGCGTAAAACTAACTTTTCAGTCACTCATTCACGATTTCACTGTCAAGTATGCATTTCATAATAAATTGATCGTGACTTGCTCCAGTGTACTTTAAAAAGGCATATATGTTTTTTAATATTATAAAAAATCACAAAACTACACAAATATTTATAAATAATATATAACAACAAATTATTAGTATCACAGCGTATCAATACTTTTTAACGCATAGATATCACTTCAAATTGGTTCACATAGTTAAGCACCAACAAATGATACTCATAATCAATAATATTTTTTTTAGAAAAGATGATGAACAATTATCGCAGCAAGAAACATTTCTTGACGAAACTGGAGAACGCATACAGGTAGATAATATCCATTCAAACAATATTATTGCTCTCCTCTCCTAGAATCACCAAATTGGGCATGCTCAAATGAAGCACTTTTTGTTGGTTTCTAGCATAGCATGAGCTTGTGTGGGTTGCATGCAGTCGTAGTTGTAGTTGAAGAAGCAGACGTAATAATATCATTGAGAATACTATAGGCATGCAGGTATTAACGTTTACATGAAAATCCTTTGCACAAAGCGCTGTTGCACTGTTTCCGACGATAGGATCGTGTCAATCAATCTCCAAGAAAGTGCTACCTATTTTAAAAATCAATATTTTAGAATAATTTGACGTTTTTGCACTACTGTACATTTTTAAGAGCACACTGCACTGCAACAAAACTTGGATAATAAATTCATGTACATTTTTTTGAAAAATCTTTCTCACGTTCCACACTCAACTCTTATATTTACATTGACTCTTTTGCACTTTAATCACAAAATTGTTCTTGTTTGATTAAATATTCTTGAATGTGTATCTTTCCTGTTGTTTCACATCACTATTCCGCGTTCGCCTACACACGCACAATCGACCATGAATGTATGTCTCACTTGTTTCAAAAAAACTGTTGTTTTTACCAACGATAAATCCGAATCTTCCAAAAGACAAGTAAATATATCAACAATAAAAGAATCGTAAAACTGATGTGATGCTGATCCCCACAATTGTATCAACTGTTTCAGAATTCAATAGTAATTGAATTGAACTGTAAGGAATGGTTGTAGTGATGGACATGCATGGACGTTGCATTATTATCATGAAATAAATAGATGTAAGCTTGAACGAGGGTATTCGTCAAACAGCCAGTAACTTTATTGCTCGTTATAACTTTTTCTTTTACCTGCACCACTGCTACGTAATATATCAACAGTGATAATATGCTTGTTGCTGCAAATCAGATGCAAAACCACGAGAGATTTTTTTCGTAGAAGGGGATTGATATTGTAAAGAAATGAATGGATGGACATGATATTATTATGTAAAGGATGGATTTTCATGTTTGATCTTACTTCTTAAAGTATAACAATTTGACCACGAAGAAGCGAGAGGATAGGAGCCGTGCAGACGGCGACAACGACAACGACTATGCGTAGTTGTTAGATTTTGTTCATGAATGCGGTACACATTTTGTTGTCGTTTCTTCGTGCGCTGTTTTATTATCCTCCTAAACAAGCAGTCAACAACGCTTGTATACAAAATGCTTACAAGAACAGAGAATTCAGCTTAGGCAGGCAAGCGAGCATTATATTCTAGCAATAATACAATGATATTATCTGGTAGGGAGAAAAAAAGTGAGAAATAAGCTGTTTAGTCAAGTCAGTCAGGGAGACTTGTTGGGAGGAACAAACGCAAAGAGAGTTTTTCAGTTTGCATGGCTTACCTTCTAGCGTCTCTGTACAACTACTACTCATTCTGCTTGCCTACCTGCCTGTCGTCCTTGCCAGTTCCATTTTTGGAGTTTCAGCTTTTCCAAGATCTCCCTCAAGAGAAGACTTCATTGCAAATCATTTCATTACATTATCTTATCGTGATTATATACATTATTATGGCAGCAACTACTAAGAGTATTATTATTACCGTCATTATTTCTATATGTGCTGCTTAAATACCAACTACAGCCATTATTGCATTATGTACCACATACCTACACAATGTTTCTGTGTATATTCGTATTGTTGAAGTAGTTGTAGTGGTAGTAAGTAAAGTCATCGCGTAATAATAACAATAATAATAATAATGCCATAATGATAATCTCTCCTCTTCTTCGTGGTGCCAAAGATGCCTTCGCCAAAATAATTCAATCGAATCATTCCTCTTCTTTATCTTCGCTCCTTCCTATCACTCTTGGCTTCTGATTCACGTCCGCATACGTGCATTTCACACCAAATTATACTTCTTTCAAGGAGTATTACCAACTCTTAATATAATACCGTATTTTTTGCTCTCCTGATATCTTTAATCATCAAACAAATTATTATTTTTGCATATGAGAGAGAATAGGTGTACACACACAGCCCAAAAATAAGCGGGATACAATGTGTTTAGCATGTCACGTAGTATACAGCTTTTTAACTGAATATGCTTGATTTGTTATATTATATGCACATTGTAAATATATGGCGTTCCTTTGGGCGAAATCATAAATTTTTCATCAAACCGTTTAATCAAATCACCCTGCATGTACAATACAAAGTGACGAAAAAAGTAAAGCGTTCATGATTAGGCATGTATGCATTACTACTGACAGGAACACTGAAAAGAAAAGCATACGGGCAGATTGCTAAACTTTTTTACCCCTTTCTCCAAAGCACACCGAATAGAAAAGGTAAGAGAGCCAAAAAAAATACAAAAAGGTTTTGTGTTCTCCTCCTGAGCAAATTCATACACCGAATTTATCAAGATTTTTTTTTCATTATTATGAATCAAAGCATCCGCATCTTTTCTTAATCCTCTTTAAAAGTTGACACACTATTCTGTTTTAACATTCGACTAATCTCATTTGTTTGCTCGTTTGCTTCAGGACTATTTACATGCAAAAGCCAAACAAGGTGATTGGGTGTTTTCTTGATATTTTATCATTTCTTTTTCTGAGGACAAAAACTATTTTTTTGAGAATGGTTGGCTTTTTTTCTTGGGATATGTTTGGAATACGTGAAACTTCTTTTGAGATTGCCTACAACAAGCAGTCCAAAACTACACCAATTTTTCTTTTTAATGCATTTACTTTTTTAACAATATTATACAAAAATGTTTCGACCCATCATGAATCATGACCATACACTCCAACTTTGTTGTTCCTGGTGTTCACCTCTTTAATAATTTTCAAATATAATAGCGTAGTATAAACCATTAAAGTCAGTTTTCATGATAGTTTCTTCGTCTGCTGTCATAATGCCTGTTATTATAAGATTCCATTACGCAGTAACTACTGAATAATATACACACACTATATAAATATTGTAGTCAGAATTAATATTCTGTAAAACTAACAAGTAAAACACACTCTTCTTCATCTTGTTCCTAAATACCAAGTTAGTAAAAGTCTAGTAGTATACAATATGATGTTAGTTGTTGCTTTGATGCTGTAAATATGTATAAAACTACAACCGACGTCTTCCCCCTATTGTATGCAAAAAAGCTCAAGATTTTGGTCAGTTTCAGCTATTTTGTACTCCTGACATGTCTGAAAAGAAAAGGATTTGGTAACGCAAAATGCAATGTCATTTATTTATATTTTACAGATTCGAGCAGGCAAAAATAAATGTTATTTTCCCTTCCCTACTGCTTTGCGCTTGCCCTTGTTCGGCACACATATATAAAAAACACACATCTGTGTGTGACTGCCATTATTACACACAGGGTCAAGATGAAAAAGTTTGCATAGACAAGTGTATCTATCACCTTTGTCATCATCGTTATCAAATAAAAAAATAAAGTAGGCATGCACGTTGTGTCGTCATTTTGTGCGCGCAGATTTATACTGATGTACTTGTTTGAAAACTGGCTACATACTGTGATACGACAACGACACATTGAGATGTGATGATAATATGCACAGTGGTGGTGGCACAGCTCGTTGTTTTGGATGAGGTGATGAATTGCAGAGTCGCGTGGGAGCTTGAAAAGTATTAATTTCATTTGTTAACTCATTTTAAGGTACAAGGATCATCCATGCCCAGTGGTAACTTACGTTTACTTGACTGACGCTGTGCATGTTGTCTACAAGTTTCCCAATCTCTTGTTATAATAGAAAATTATGAATGACTTTTTTTATCCTTTAAGCCTGTATGATTTACAGTTTTAAATCCCCTTGTTTGAAAACCTATGCAGCATAATTTTTGTCTCTGCTTCACTAGTTATAATAACGATATGTTCTGCTTGTTTGTAAATGTAAAAGAAAGCAGCCATCACGCTACTTTGACTTATAGTTATATATTATGTACATACACATAAATGCAAATTTTAGTTTAACAGCAAAACTAGGAGGTATTATGTACACTATACATCATGTATGGAATAGTAATTGCTACGCCATTTGGGCTACCGACTACTTTTTTTTCTTCTTCTTCTTCATATAGTTACACAGCAATCAAAGCAAAAAGTCAGGAGATGACAATGACATGTTAAATGTAGCGCATCATATTACATTTGTTGTCATTACATATCGGGTGATCAAGATATACCTTTTTGCCGCTTGATGTTCGCCAAAAACACGGAACTTTCAGTAGAGAAACAGGGTGAGAGTTGAGGATCGATTTTCGAAAGAGCTGTGAACCTCTCCTCTTTCATATTAGCACACAGCATTCGATGAACAAGAGAGGAAAATTGATGTGCACTGCACTCGGTTATCCTTATTTGCATGAAAAATGAGACTTATTAAAGCTTGCACGATAAGCCATTTTAAACTGGGACCAATATGTTGGTAAAAAAGGAGCGAGGGAGAGTACAACTTTACCTTTAAATCAGGGGCGTATGCAAGAGGAAGCAGGGAGGGCAGTTATTCTCTAAAAGAGCAAAGTTTTAAATATGTTTAATATAGTGTAGAAAATTAAAAAATGCGTTTTAAAAATTCTATTCAGTACATTTGCCAAATTAATATTTCTTTATTTTTATAAGTTAATTTAAACTGAAATCAGTTTAAATTCTGTCGTTTCGAATTTTATACTCTCATTTTTCCATTGTCTAACCCAATCCTAAATAGAAATATTTTAATATATATATTTTTAATGATAGCGAAATATTGTTTAAAAGTTTTGGATTTTGAATTTAAACGTTTAATAAAAGGCAGTGATAATAAGTCGTTGACTTTGCCTCCAGACGCAGACCTAAGATTTGACTAGTTATGCTAAATGCTAACAGCTTTAAATTCAATGCACAATAATCATTTCTCTCATCTTGTACTTGTACATCAGAACAGTGTCCGCTTTTCCCTTTTCACTTAAAAATATAATAACTCAGCGAACTATTTTGTTAACGTTATTATTTTATTATTATTATTATCATACAGCATCCCAATCGTTTAATGATTTAAAGAAAGAAGAAACAATAAAATTATTGAAACCAAACATTGTTCTGTTCAATTTGTATATATTTTCATTTATCATTGCGCAAATAAGCATATTGAACACATTAAAATGATATTGCCTAGAGTCAAGGAGCATTAAAATCATTATCAAACCTTTATCATCATTTTTATTCATTGTTAACTGTTATTAATATAAAAAATGCATTACCAATGTGATTATAGTGCTGCCTATAGACAAAAGGGAGGGATAGTAGATTACAATGTCATTATTAATGAATTTAAGAAAGCATTACTCCACAACAACAGGAGAATATGACGACCTGCCCTTCTTTGTTCATCATCGGTAGAGAGACGATTCACTCGTATCGTGATACTTTTCTTTGAAAGTTTGCCTCGTAAATAAATTGTAACAAGGACCCTTTATGAGAGTATAGTATATCATTATATGACTTGTTATGATGAAGGAGAAATAACGATACATCCAAAATGCATTATTATGGCAAATGAAAATGCCTTACGTATAGAAACGAAGAATCCTCGCACAAATTTATGTGGGTATTAGTATTGTTATACCTTTACCCATATATAATTAATGTTTATGGCAGTCTGCTGCGCTGGTTGCAGGCGATGGCGAGGTCGTGGTCACTTGTTGGCTGGCCATTTAGTCGTTTCTGATAATTATAGTCGTCCCCATCACTTTATTTATTTATTTATCGCAGGATTTGAAACAGACGTGCTGTAGGAACACCACAAACTCTTCAAACAAAGCAGCGTTATATACGGCGGTGGTATGTGAGATGCAAGCGTAATTAATGTAATGTACGAGGAAAATAACGCAGCGTGAAAATGTAGTTAAATTGTGTATCCTTCCTGCATCATTATTATCGTCATCATCATCCTTAGAGGAGTCGTACAAAATGATGCACAAAACTTTTAAGCTGAGGATGACATTGTACACACGGTACATTTTGTGTACCTCGGCGGATACATTTACATGGCAGAATTTGTATGGATTGCCATATACCACCTACTAGAAAAAGTCGCTATTATTATGACTATGACTATTTAAGTTATGCCCCAACAATTTGCTGTCGAGCTTTTACTTTATTTATTGTGTCAAATTATGACTCAACCTCAGGCCCTCGCACTGTCGTCTTAAAACATTGCTTGCTTTTTGGTCAGCCATCAATACGCGAACCTCTTCATCTCTTGCTTGCAAACACACACACACGCACAAATCAGCACGACAAAAGTGTGTTCACCACAATCAACAACAACAACAACAACAGTGAGCAGACAAAGCCTTTTTTGTCAATGAGAAGACGCCATTGGATGCTTGCCGAGTCTAAGCAAAGTTTCCGAAATGCTCACATTAGAGAGTGATTTTAGAGAGTAGAAGACAATTCCACAATCTCTACAACTGTTTATCATCACGCCTTTCGCGAATAATACATTTCCATATATACATACCTAATTTGTTCAACTATCTATATGGAACTTTTTTACTACTTCTTAAATCCGTAATAGTGCTGCTGACGATGATGCATGTGATGACGAACATTTTGTTTAGAATACCTGCTTAAATGATTAGCAATATTTTTGCATATTATTGCTTATTCGGGTCTAGTTCATGAACGAATCGGAGTGAGTAGTAGTATCAGTTATTTTGAAAGAATAGGTAACCAGTAAAGGTATTTTTATATGAAGAGAGCAGAAGTCAAACTGTAAGGGATGTTGTTCGTGACCATCAAATTAAAGTTAATCTTAATGCCTAGCATATTTATCATCGTGTACACCAACTTTATACGACCTGAAACTAACTCTATCATATTATGAAGCACATACTAAATTATAATCGCATTTTAATATCTTGAATTTAGCCAGCAGTACATAGTTATAAAACATATGTACAGTTTTTAACAACAGTCGTATAAACGTAAACAAAACAATTATTGAATCAAGTGTAGCATAGCGGACATGGTTTGTACAAAGGAAGGATTTTTTTTCTTCTAAAGTTGAGAACAGCATTATCTCGATAATAATAACAAAACGTGTGGGTTGTCACACTCATCAACGGATAGGCTAGATTGACTGAATTTGGGTTTTTCATTTACATGAGAGATGAATTGCCAGTGACCAAAATGGAAACAAGCTCAGAGTAGAGTTTTTTTCGAGTTTTAAATGAATGAGTACACATAAAAAACATGGATGTGTAATGCATACCGGTTGCGTGAATAAAAATGTATGTAGTATATACGTTATTCTCAGTCAATTTTGTGCAAGGTAATGCTAAAGCTTGCTATAAATATGCTTAATGAACAGAAGCATACAACAATAAACAAATGAGGTCTGCTGTTTCTGTTTGTCCATAGTCAATACGTATATTATAACGATCTTTAATATTAAATGTGGCGTTAGCTATTTCAGTAAAACACCATTATTTCACAAGTTGGTACAAAATATAGTAATAAAATGTTTATGATAAACGTCCAACGTCAATGAAAAATTTAGTTGTACATTTTTGAACTAGTATATTTTTAGCATATAATGTTTTCGCCACTTTGATATTTTAATTTTTAAGCCACCCATTGTCAAGATGTGTAAACAGTTAAAATTGCAATAAACAACCTGCTAAAAATCGCCCCGAAAGTCTGTTATGACGTTTACGTATAAGGTTGTTCAATTATATTTCCTTATACCCAAAACCGTATAGTTTCATTTTGTAGTAAGTGACCCACAGATGCACACGTATAGGTAAATATTAACTAAAAAATAGAGTTTCGGGCTGGGAGGTGTGAGAGAAAAGAAACAATGAAAAGTTGAAACCTATTTGTCAACTCTCACAACCTTACATCCGTTTCTTTTTTTTGAAAAAAAAAAACTGTTTGAAGTTTCTTAAATTAAATTTCTCCTCAGAAAAGCATTCATGAAGTTATACTATACTATAGCTATCTATTAATAATAATTGAACATTTTGTCATAAAGAATAAGAAAATGAAGATATGAATTTACTTTGATGTAACTTCATATCATAAGATTATTATTATCTCTTCCTGATTACCGTCAAATTGTAAATAATTTCATGTAACTGTATACATAATATACTTTTCAGACTGACTTTTGGCAACTTTTTTAGGACAAAGACAGATTGTACACAAATAGGCAGTAAGTCAGTACAAAAGTAATTTTAAAGATTTCAAAACTACGGCTACTCCTGAAATATGTCAGACATAGACAGAGGCAGAACATGGGCGTTGTTGTTTCTTGAAACCAGATACATTACATACCTATATCCAATTTTAGTCTTTGGGTCATTTCATACAATTCCATTGTCAAAATAATAGAATACTTAAGGTGTTGAGAGATGAAAAGAAAAAATCCATCTTCTTTGAATTAAGCGAATGCAATTTAACATTACGTTATACTGTTCTCGTCAATTTTTGATTTTCGTTTATTACAGTTGTTTGCAAAGATACATTGTTCGTAAAACCAACAACATAGGTACGCAGTGAACGCCAGTATTTTTGCATGCTGGATTCTACGTTTAGTTTGCAAGCAATTTATTTGCGTTCACCGATTGTGACGGCAAAACAAACTTAGTTTGCTTCCAAAGGAAATTTTTCGAAAATTTAAAAAACAATGGTATACAAGTTCATAATGTTACACTGCTTGCAATCGATAAATATTGCTTTTAAACGTAATAGCCCTTACAGTAAAAGATTTATGATCTAGTCAACAAAAATACTTACATTTATCATTTTGTTGTATATTGTAGTAACATACATTCAAACAGTTTCGTCGGATCTTTGTAAACCATTTTACAATTAACACAACTTAAGTTTTATTTCACTAAATTATTTTGTCCAGTTTCAAATGAATGGTTTACGTATTGCAGTACAAATGACGGTTTGAATAGTTTGGTCCTAGTTAAACTATTGATTCTAAATTGATTGCTATTTTTTTCTTTGTTCTGTCTGCGTTTTATATGTTGACTTGTAACTTTAGATTTTTCAACTATGAGAGTAACGTACCGATGTATACTAGTTTTAGTTTACTCAAAATTATAAACTGTATAGTAAATATTTATGATTGTCATTTGTGGTACAAATTGGATTCTTTGAAAAATCAGACCTAATTAATTAAACTAGATAGTTATTGTTTGCTAATGATGTGCAGGACCAGAGGGCATTTACCAAATCTAGTGCGAAAATGAGGAAACGCAGTGCGAATGACTATGCTCTGAGTGCTAGATGATCTGACAGTTTGACAACTATATATTTCTGTCAATATAGACAATGAGGTTTTAATCGATTGATTTGTCTGCATGCATACCTTGCTATGTTCGCTGAAAATGATATACATACTGAATTGAATCACACAGCTTATGTAGCAAATCACAAGCAAAGATGAACGAGTCGTATCTTTTCCTTCCGTTTCATTTGTGTCACCTCAGTTGACTTGATGAAGACATTCCATTTCATAGAAACGATTTTACACTTGAACATGATGGATATAGAGCATAGCAGTCGCCAGTAAATGGTCACTTTTGGATGCGTTGCAACACAATTTTTGTAGTCAATTGTAGCATACCTACATACCTTAGCTAGCAATGACATGCATAAGTATGCGCATTGTAAAGGAATAAAAAAAACTAACATGTTACAACTCTTTATATGGAAAATAATAAGATGTATCGCATTATGAATCAATAAAAAATCAGTCAGACGGTAGAGTTAGATATTGATTTCCTTTTGTCGCTTCATTAGGTGACAAGGAAGTGGCCTTCCTAGAAGAGGTGCCAAGTGCAAAGTAAAATGACCTTCACATTGATATTTTCCAACTAAACAATTACAGTGAAGATGACATAACTGTAATACAGTTAAAATTGACTTTTTAAATTAAAAAAATCTTTTCCAGGGACTGATTTTATTCTTTACGTCAATTTGTGAACTTTAGAACACACAAGTATAATAATTAGATGCTGTATTTCTTTATTGCATCCTGTAAAAATATTTTCTTATGGAATAAAAATTAATTAATTTTAAAATTAATGCGAATGATCCAAAAGTTGAGAATTTTGTAACATGAAAGTTAAGATAATAATTTTTATTAAGCAATATTTTGTTACACCAGTAGAAATTTGTTACACCAGTAGAAAAAAATATAAAAGAATGATATTTAAAATCAAATCTGTTGACTAATTGATTTGATTAACAGTGCATTTCCAAACCACGACATTAGAACAAAACCCAAAATATATAAATAAAACAACTACGTAAGTCGGCAACTAGTTAGTTTTTAATAATATGTCTTTGCTTCCACACAGATACTCATCAGTCTGAAAAATTCCTCAGTGTACTTTTGAACATGAGTCTGGTTTGTTGACACGCAAATATTTTCATTATTGTTCAGTATACCCTGCAATTTAAAACACGTAAGTAATAATATAATACAAGATCTCTTTAAAATTAATAAAAAATAATTGTTAATTTACCTCAGTAGTCCAATTCATGGAACCGGCTAATACAGCTTCATCATCAATCAATGCAAATTTATGATGCATCAGTTGGTCTGTCAATGGAACCTCTGAATCTCTGGGATAAACGCCACATGGAACTAATTTTTAAATATTTATATTCAATTAATTTACAAATAATTTCCTATTAAACAATCGCAAATTTTTTTTACTTACTTGAACATTTACGTAAATTATCAGCGGACGCTTCCTGTCCCAAGACAAATTGAACAATCAATCCTCTCTCATACTGCTTGCCAATGACATACTCTAGTTCGGGAAAGGAAAAATTGTAAATGCAGACGCGAATGCTTGTTCGAGCTTGCTGGAAGTACCATAAAAACTGCTGTGTTGTAGAATCAGGTTCGTCTGCGTGATAATCCGGGAAAAACATTGCCGTGTTCCATAAAATGGCAGGTTTTCTTTCTTCTAAAGTTGCTAAAGCGTTCTCATTTGTATTGTTACTTTTCTTAACTTGTCGGGTTTTATTTGCTCTCATGCAAACAATCTTCTTCAATCCGAATACCACCAATATAGACGTCACAGCAAAGAAAATGCTCTTCCTGTAATCCGATAAGAGTCCATCTGTAATACTGTTATTCCACGATAAGGACCTGTAAATACGATATTCACTATTTCAAAATCTTGCACGCCAACCAAATACACTTTTAAGCAAACAATAAACTGAAGTAATAGTTACTAACCTCATTTTCGTTTGGGATATAACTCATAAATCAATACACTGTGGTGAACACATTCATAAAAAGTGTGGATTCAACAATATTGAATGCCATGTATTTACAATAATTTTATACTTAAAATTCATCATATTTTATTGTTGTTTGAAATTCTTTGTATTTTCTAGAATTATTATTTTTCTCAATAAAGACATTATCTACATTTTCGAATTTTATAACACCACCACGTGATTCAAAATACAAAAGCATGCAATGTTCAAGTGATAGCCGCAGAATTGACAACATGATTTCAAATGTATTGATTTCTGTGTTTTTAAAATAATCTACCTATATGCATGCATGTATTTACTTTTTTGGCATAGAATTGAGGATTCTCCCAGATGACGGACCGAACAAAATGTGTGTTTTGTATGAGAGAGAACGGAAAAATACTCGTCTCTACCCTACATGATACATTATATGCCGCAGGTTGTTCTGCGGTCCAGCAGCCGTTTAAGATAGATAATAGATACTGAATGCGCATTGTCCAATTATTTTTATGATGCACAGTACACACATACATGCCATCAAATGCCATCCTCCTCTCTAAATTTAAGGCCTTTATCCAACATATAACATGCACTTTGAACGTGCACTAATTCACACGATGAATTTTTCAGACGCTTGTTCCTTCTGAAAATAATGCATAATAGTAACCTTAAATAATTTTTTTAAATGTTTTTAAAAAATGTAACCCACAACCCAGTTCCTATTGTTTGCTCGAACGGAAAAGAACCCGAAATAATAAAAATAAAGGAAGTAGCTGGCTACAAAAAGGTTTTTCTAAAT
>JAHZMT010001141.1:0-10400 GCA_027743785.1 Sinhomidia bicolor
TGCTGCTGCTGCAAAAATTAATATTGTGTTGCTAGTTCCCTACTTTACTTTAGCACCACCGCCATATACCACCAGTCAGCCGTGTCGTTTCATTGTGTTTAATTTAATGTAATTGAATATCGTAACAAAATGCAGACATATAGACATGAGCAACAAAGGCAAAAAGGAAGATGAAGACGAGAGCTGCATATAAAATGAGCTTTGATTATTATTAAAATGGATATACACCTATACATACATACATACCTATATGCACTCATACAGCACAAAAAGTTATACAACCGCAACGCCGCACTCAGCAAAAAATATTTTTACTATTATTATTATTATTATTATTAATGGTATTTTGATGGTGATATTGCAGCAGGGGTAAAATTAATTTAAATTAAATTAGCATTACAATTAAAATAAGGGTGTAATGCAGGGAGTGATGTGTGTGTGTGTAGAAAATTGATAAATTTCAAAATGGACAGAGAGAGAAAGAGAAAATACTGGGTTGGGTTGTGAAAGAAAAATAATAAGTTTGAATTTTTCAGTGTTTATTTTCTGACGTAATCAAAAAATATATATGTTTATGTTGAAAATAATTACATAGTTTTAATTTTGTGAGAACGAATAGTTCGTTTAAAAAAAGTAGGTTAGTTGGATACTGTGACTGCTCCAGTACTCCAGTAATCCAAATTAGGCAATTGTAAACACAAAAAATATTTACTTCTCGCTCTCTATTCACTCTGCAAACATTACTTAATACTAAAGGTCAATAATTACCACAAAAATTATTGCACATAATAACAATGTGCACTAATGCTGCATTGTGCTAATTTCATAATGTTCTTTTTCCAATGACAATGAATGGCAACCAAAACAACAATATTTATTATTAGCCAACATAATACATATTTTTTAAACTAGACCATCAGTAGGTACTGTACACAAGTTTAACCTGAACTTGTGCTAATTGCACAGTCAACAATGTTTTTCTCTGGAAACCTGGTTTTGTTGTTGAGAAGAAAAAAAATTCTGAAAAGATTTTTTTTAAACTTTTGTACTTCCTCCACCACCATCCAAAAAGACAACCAAATAATCTAGCGCAAGGAAAACAATGCATCCAGCAAATTGCCTAGATATATGTATATGCATACTTATACTTTAAATATTCATAATTATCTATACATCTTCCATACATTTTTTTTTCGCTGATTGACTGACTGACTGACTGACTAATAATAGCAGCACGTGCACGTGTGTAAACTTTACACTGAACTATTGTACTTTGCCATGAAAAAAAATCCTGAAAAAGGATGTCAATCAGTCATTACTACTACGCTTATCTGTTTTCAAAAAGTGAGTTCATTAGGATCGCCACGAAAAAAATGAATATGTTACAACGAAATAGGTATCTCATTACTTGGAACTGCAAAACAAGGTAGCAACATTGACAAAAAAAATATGCATATACCTAGCAACAAGAAGAAGCCAAGTCATCACCCAAGAACATCTCTTCATCTTCTTCTTGCTCTCCTCTCTCTACTTTTAGCAATTTCACATGCCAATTTTCTGCCAAATTGGCCTGGAACCAGAAAAAAGCGTACAGAAATAAACTCGTAGTAAAAATGCCTAAGTAAACAGTAAACAAGAGGAGTACACTAGTAAGCAAGTAGTCATGACATGACGGTGGTGGCCATGACAACTTTGAAATAGCTCTTTGAGAGAAGAGAACTTTCAACAAAACTTTGATGTCGTTATCATTACGCCAGTCATAGAAAAGAAAATGAAGATAAGTCATCATCATCATCATAAAAAAAAATATTTGCAGCTTGAGAGCAAACGAGAGAGAGAGAGAGAGAGGATAAGGAGAGAGAAGATGAAAAAGAAAGGAGCAATGACACCCAGTAATCCAATTCACTTGAGAGTTGAGTCGAGTGGAATAAAAGACTTGATAATCATCAAACAACGTTATTATTGCAGTTGGAGAAGTACACACACATATTATGCATTTTCTCATAACAACAACAACAACGGTAGCAACAGAATAATGTGTAGAGAAGAGTGCTTTAAAATATATAAATGTATATAAAAACGACGAATGCTTTTGTTGTTGGTGCTGCTATTTTGCATTTGAAATGAAATGAAAATAATATTATGATGATGATGAGCAATATAAGTAGTATTGTAGGCAAGTGAGCAAGTAGTAGTAGTAGTAGTGGAGTGGAACCATTAAAAATGCATTTTATCAAAAGAGAAACAACAACAACGTTGTTTAACAACGCAAAAAGGGGTTATTCATATGGTACGGACTTAATTTTAATTAATACACTAAATTATGTTTAACCTTGAAAGACCCAGTTTAAAAAAATGTTCTAAAAATACTTGGAATTTTTTTGTCCAAGTCAAGTGTGAACGCCCCCTTAGCATCATTACACAGTAAACTCTTTACACTGTTGCTGCACTACTACACAACACAAGAGCAGTTTTTAAATTAACATGTATGAATATTATATTATTACTGCATAACTGCATCTCAACTACACTGCGAGAGCTTATCGTTTTTGTTACCGTTGTTATCAGTAACATTACACAGGTAAGGTGGTACTGAGAGAGCTTATCGTTTTTGTTACCGTTGTTATCAGTAACATTACACAGGTAAGGTGGTGGGTACGTGATGATGGATGATGAAAGTAACTTTGTACATTGTACCTACACTACTCACTACACCAACCTTTTTTATTCATCGAAAAACGCTGGAAAATTTCTCGGAATTTGTTACGCATTCATTCATTTTATAAATATACTTATATATATTTATGCACCAGGTGCAAATGTTTTTGACCAAAAAAAACATGATTGATTGATCAACATTTTTTATCCCGTCTGCAATTTTTTTTCAAATATTTTATTTTTGCGTTTGCCAACTAATTTAAATTTAATATTATTATTAGAAAAGCGTGAAAAGGTTAATATCAATATCAACAAACCTGATGATGATGATGATGATTTATATACACCTTTTTGCTATTATCATTATTTAAAAATGTTAGTTTTCGCTTACAAATTTCATATTAGCACTTTTACTTTGAAGATTGATGATGACTCACCCTTGCCATACCACCACCAAAACAGCACCGTGCATACCACACATTGTATGCCGTTGAATGGCATGACATGCAGTGATGCATGGCATGCATGCATGCAACTTTACAACTATTTTAAAGTAATGGTCTAGTAGTTAGTTAGTCAGTAGTAGGTGGAGAAGTGCAAACAATGATAAAAATGTCAGTTACAAAAAATACAATAATAATAGTACTAGTTATTCTCTTATATTGATTGATTCTATGTTCTTGTTGTGTGAGCGAATAATACAAACAAGACAAAAACACGTTTGTGGTGAGTAAAAGATTGCTAATAAACACGTTCACAGTCTGCTCGTCGTCGTCAGAAATTTTTCGTTGATGATAATACTATAATGGTTCATTATTATCATCATCATCATCAACAACAACAACATCATCGTACGATGTCATATAAATGAGCCAACGAAAAAAAGGAAATATGTAAAAGGTTAAGAGGATATTGATAATTATTTATTTACTTGAAAATTAAATCGTTCAAAAAATATGACTGATAAACGACATCCTCTCATAACAAAAATATGTGGCGTTATCATCATCACTTTTGACTTTACACCTTGAATGAATTTTTTTTCTTCTCTTTTCCTGATTTCATCTATGCATATGGTCGCTGAATAAATTTTTTTGGAACCAGGAAAAAAAATTGAAAAAATATTACTACTACTGAATATTTCTTTAAATGTATGTATGTATATATAATAGCACGTGCCGTTGTCAAGGAAACTGATTTTATAATCAAGACAACAGCACAGTAGAAAAAAATTGTATGCAAATGCAGAAAAAAGTAATACTAAACCAATAAATAAAACTGGAAAGGAGCAAGGCCACTCTTAACTTTGTTTGCTTGCGTTTTTCCAATAAAATTTTTTTTGTAGCTGATTATTAACTTACTTCAAAAATGTACAATGTCGCCCCCCTGTTGGATTCATCAACAACAGGCGCCGTCGTCGTGTTTCCATTTCCAGTACTGCTACTATGATTACTACTACTGGTAGTGTTGGTGTCGAGATCAGAACTTGTCGTTGTGTTTTCTCCGTCACTGTTATACCGCATTCGCTCTATTTGACTGTGATCCATGCCGAAAAAATGTTGCGGCTGATGATGATGATGATGATAAGGATACTGCTGAGGTGATGTTGGAGCACCACCACCATTTATCATCCATGGAGAGGTGGGCTCACTATGATACTGATAACCATTCTGATTATTATTGTTGCCACCACCACCACCAACAACCTCACTGCCAAAAGTCCGGTAGTCACTCTTGCAATTGTAGTAATTCCAAAACGCTTCCACCTCGTACACATCCCTGGGCCCGTGGTGACTGGTTATCACCTGGCCGCAGGAGGCTCGCCGATACTGAAAGTCCCGGCTCACCTCGGGCTCAACATTTGCTGCGGCTTCCTCCTCCTCCTCAAGAAGCAGTTGCTCGGCAGCCACACTATCACTATTACAATATAAACAACCACCCCAAATAGTGGGGTCACACCGGTTCATCACTGCGATCAAACTGGGGTCGTAATACTCACTCAAGTGGGGACTCTGCTGCTCGTCCGACGGGTCAAAAGCGTACACTCGCCGAATGGGCTCACACGAGTCTGAAGGATGCCGGGTACGAGGAAGAATGTTCGAGATCCATCATTTGCTGTTGATGTTGTAGTTGGTTCTGACTGTTGTTTTTTACCACCTCGCTCAGCACATAGTCGAGCAAGCTGGATTTCAAAGAGTGAGGTCCCATCGGAGGGGCAACCTGGTGGCTGTCGTCCTCCTCATCCTCATCCTCTTGACAATAGCTGTCCTCCTCGTCTTCCTGACAGTGCTCATCGGTCACACACACCTCGTCCTCCTCACACATTCTACCTCGCGCGTCTAGCGCCGAAGGCCCTGCCGAAATTGCCACGACAGTGGCAACCAAATCACTTCCGCTCACAAATCTTGTACTAGTTCTTGCACTGCCGTTTCTGCTCGAGGGCGGCGAACTGTTGGCACCGGTTGTCAACATTGTGGCAACACGACCTTCACTCGATTCCGCAGTGTCCCCGTATTTACCGGGCACTATAGGTTCTATCACGTCAATCATGATTCCTTTTAACTACTTCTTTTTACCACTGAACACTTTCTCAGTTCACTTAAATGCCTTTTTTTACAGAAAACCCAAGACCAAAAATGTCATCACTTTATTTTTCAACCAACTTTCTTCTTTTTCCAGTTTATTTAAAAAAACTCAACAATTCATTCAATTAGTACTGTCAGGTCACAAAAAAATTATTATTTTGTTTTGTAAATTTTTATTTTTCTTCTATGGCAGCTCTTTTTCTTGTAATAATTTTCTTTTATTTCTTTTTGTAAATGACTAAAAAACGGCTTGATGACTTTATATTTTTTTCTTGTTGAGATATTGAGTTACTGACTAATTTAATATTTTTTGAAACAAGATGTATAGTAAGTAAGCATTTTTTTCCGAAAAAAAATGTGTGTGTGTATATGTGCGGCAGCGAGTATCAGAATAATTATAATAATAATAATATTAATCTAGACTACAAAAATAATTAAAACTAGATGCGCTTCTTCCTTTTCTTTTCCTTTTTGTATGATTTTTACCGATATATATCGTTTGCGTACTTAGCGTGCGTTTTATAATAATAATATGTATTTTTTATTACTACTACGAGATATGACGACAGACTATTTTTTGCAGATGTTGTGCTGCTGCTGCTGTTGTTGTTACCGAGTCCAAGTGCTTTGCAGTACTGGCATGAGCTTGCACAAGGAAGAACCACTTTATCCTGAACTGCCTTATTTTTTTTGCAGCAGCGAACAACGTTCTCAAACTTTATACTTACTTGCTGCTGCACTTACAAATGCATACATACATAACACCATATATATATATATATCGACATTATTATAAATCTATAAAGTTAAATTACCTACTTTAAACCACATCACATCATATGTATATACACTTATTATATGCCTATATCCGTGTGTCTTTTCCATTTTCTCACATGTACAGCGAGAAACAAAGAAGAGAAAAAAACAACATAGCAGCACAGCAGCAGAATAAAAAGCCAAAACTCTGCTACAATGTTGCTATGTTGCTTACTTACATATTATTTCTCCATATACATAATAGTCGCCATATAGCAGCTCAGTAAAATGTAGAGAAATAAAGAAGGCTGGCTTTTGGCTTGACTACTAAACCCTTCCCCATGCATGCATGTATTTCTTGCCTAGCAACATTTTTTTTGTCGTGAAAAACCAACTCTTAATATAAGCCATATAAAAAGTTGCGTGTGTACAGGAATATATGGAGTGAAATATGTGCCTAAATTGTTTCATATGCCATTTTATGCTCTTTCTCTCTCTCTAGTTTGCCACATAATATGCATATGCATATATACAAAAGGAACCATATAGATATAAGCACACTTATTATTAGTTTTTAGGAGGAATCAGCTGGTAGTATTTTATTCTCTCTATGCACCATATACACAAAATATGAACCATATACAATATAATATTTACGGCTCAACACTTTTTAAGCTGCTTTAACATTCATGCATGCATGCCTGCCTGCCTGCTACATGCAGCACTCAACTCATCTTATCATCATCTACTTTTCAGCTCTTCATCGCAGCAGCATGTAACCAGTAGAACATGATGATGATGGTGATCATCATCATCATCAGAAATACAGAACAAAGCAACAGTATAATAATAATAATAATAATGTAATGCTATAATAATAATATTAAGCAGGTTCTGCTTATTTTACTTTTGCTCTGCCATTATTATTATTGTTATTATTATTGTTATTATTATTATCCCAGCAGCAGAGCATCGAGCAGCAGCTCACACACAAGACTTCCCCAATAATATTACAGCAGGTTCTGCTTATTTTACTTTTGCTCTGCCATTATTATTATTGTTATTATTATTGTTATTATTATTATCCCAGCAGCAGAGCATCGAGCAGCAGCTCACACACAAGACTTCCCCCATTTTTGTCGCATGGGCTCGTCCAAAATATTTTATACTGTGACTCTTTGTTCGCCCAATATCAACTCTGAAAGGAAAGGAGAGTTGGGCAAGCTCAAGCAAACAACAGCCCCAGAAATATACTAATAATAATAATAATAATAGAAGAAGAAGTAAAGGGAGAAGCAGAGAACGGAAAAAAACGTACCAACAACAACAGAGCCAGAGCATAACTGACTGACTATTATGATATTTTATCCTGGATGGATACACCAACCAACCAATATTAATAAATGCACTTTTTTGTCCAAATAATAATAATAATAATACTTTTGGATTATTCCAGTCAGCCGGTTTTACTTTGTGTCCTCCTCCGCTCTATCCAATCTGGAGTGTGTGTATTTTAGTAGAGAAGGAAAATTTTTTTTTATGAAGAAAACATGATCTAATCAAATAGAGGAAGCGGTTTACTACTACAGCAATGTGGGGACGATGATGATGATTATTCAAGCACAAAATTGTTCCGTAATTAGTAGGCAAATTCCTTATCTAATCAATCAACACGATTATTATTATAATATCCAGAGGAGAAGAAAAAAAAATTGTTTTTGTTAAAAAAAAGACACATGTAGAATGGACTACTAATAAGTAAGCATACATAATCCTGGTCAGTTTATAACCTTCAGAATAAAAAAATTGGGCGAAATATTATTGGCTGTTGGTGATGATGTTGATGATAATAACTAGTCATAAATAATAATTGTAGAGGTGAGGTAAATATTGTGTAACGTATTTGGTTTCACGGGACAGAAGAACGATAATGTATACGGTACATAAACCGAAAATATGGAGAGGAAGATAAATATGTAATTTAGTTAGTCGACGAGTACAGAGATATAAAAAAATGTTGGGCAATATATTATAAATATAGATAGATAGATGGATACATAATAGATTATACTGACGAAAAAAATAACTGACCCGTCTTAACAAAATATTTATTGCCTTTTAGATAGGCAGCTTTAATACCTACCTATCTTTAAGCCGTACATGTGTAGATAGACAAGTGTGTGTGTGCGTGCGTGCAACGTGCAACAATGGAAAATATGTACAATGTGTTAACTTGCTGATGATGACATGAACGAAAAAAAGTGGATTGGATTGGGTAATAGGGAAGCAGACTAAAATGACAAATTTATAGAGTGCACGGGGCTCCATCATCATGGAGAAAAAAAATTTACATTACAAACTTGGAGTCCAGTTTTGCTGCTGAGAATAAATAAAAAAAATATCCACATTTTATTCTTTGCGATGATGATGATGGTGATGATGAATGCTATCGAATTACATGTTACATTGCTGCTTTGCTGTTGTTGTTAAGGGCTATTTTTAGAAGTCCAGTCAGTCGACTTTATTGTTGTGTGCAGACAGGAAAACAATTCTTTTTTTCAATTCTCTCTCTCTCTCTCTCTCTCTTTACAGCGCATCAACAAAAGAAGTAGAAAGGAATAAAAAATGGAACTGGTTTCTGTCTGGTTTACTTGCTCACTCAAGCACTATATCCTATTTTAGTTTTGTTTTGTGAGCAGTTTAAAAAAAAATGTAAAATGCAAAATGCATGTTTTGCGTTTCTCTCTTTGTTTCTCATCATCATCACCTTTGTCCTTTTTGTGCTGCTGCATGCTGCTACATTGTAAAAGTTTACACTCAGGCCGAGTCCAATTTTTTGGAGTTGGTAATAATGAAAATGGAAATGAGAAGAGTAGAACAGAGCGTAGTAGACACAGAGATGAGATAAAATTGATAAGCGCTGACAGAACAAGACACGCTGATAGTAGTACATAGTAGACACTCTATATAGCAGTTTTTTAGTTTACGTAACAATTCAATTATTTTTTTTTTCATTCGGAAATCAAATGGAAAAGGGAAACCCAATTTGAAATTTTACTGGTTTTTTTTGGCTGTGGTGTGGTGGTGCATGCATACTACCCGTCAGGAATATTATTATTATTCATTGAAATGAATGAAATGAAAGTGGCAGCAGACGAATAAATAAAACAAGCAGGCCAGAGAGAGACGAGTAGACGTGGAAAAAAGGTGTTCCAGCTGTGAAGTGTGTAAAGTTAATGTAATAAAAAATGCTCCTGTGGATCATCATCATCATCATTGGATGGCCTACATAGACAAGGCACAAGATTATCTAGCCAGTTTAATCTCCTACTACTTGTATTCCTATAACGTGCCGAGTGCTGACCAGCAAGCAACAACACGGCTACTACTTCAACTCCACTGCTGATTGTACTGCTTCAGCTTCTCCAGCCAAATCAGTTGATTAATATTCAGCCAGACAATGAAACGAAAAAAAATCATGATGATAAATGATGATCAGCATTTTTCCTGGATAATGGGAATCAATACTGAGTAGTAAACCCAATATAAAATAATGTTTAAATATTTCTTTTTAAAATTCTCTCATTATTCTGACTACTATAGCGACTACTACGACTACAACACCAAATAATGCAAACCGGAATGTCTGGAAATGATATAATGGCTTGATGGGAAAATACAACAATATTAAATAAAAATGCAGTCAAAAGACGAAAAAAAGTGGCGTGATAATTAATGCAGTGCATTTACAAAAAAAATAAAAGCAGTATTCTGAGAATTTATACGCTTATTTTTCTACATTGTATCTCTGGCGTTGTTATTACGTTCTTCAAAAAAATTGGTGAAGTCAAAAAATGCAGAAAATCAAATTTTGTATTTTTTGTCTATTTTTCTGCATCAGAGCATGGTGACCTTTTGTCGCACACCCACACACACACACACATACATTCTCAAAGATGGGGAAAATTTTTTGTGATAATTATTATTCACTTGGGAAAAAAATTACATGCAGAGATAGATATATTTTAGTTGACCCCACCGTGACCTAATGATCATTATCACCTTTAATTTATATCATCAATTTCATCAAAAAACGTATGAACATCTCACATCACAGCAACAGCAGCACAATTTGACCTGAGCCGAGCAGCAGCAGCAAAACACGGATATAATTTATATTATTTTTTTAAGCCAAAGCTGAATCAACCTCATTTATTGGCATTTGCATTTAGAGAAAATTAATTGCAATATTTTTTAAAAACAATTTATCCGCTCTGGACACACACTCAAACGAAGTGAAATAAAAAGTCCAATTAAAGTATTATTATTATTAAATTTGTGTACACGCTGATTAAAGTGCATACTACTACTTCACTACACCATTAGACAGAAAAATGCACG